>AWOL01S0006564.1:228792-244352 GCA_000715115.1 Nicotiana otophora | reverse complement strand
AAGAACTCGACAGATTCTTATGAGCAATATTAACCCTGTCAACCAATAAGCTAGATAAATTAGTCGGTCAATTCAATTTAAGAATACAATATGATTGTTAGATAGCCCATAACCCTAGATCGTTTTCATTACATTGATATCATAAAGAATCTTCTCTTTCTCTGTTCAAATTTCATTATTTATATTTTTTTATTTAATTAGTTTAGAATAAAATATTTTTAGGTTTAATTCTTGTTTAGATAATTAGGATAGTCTAATTTAGTTAATAGTTAATCATAAGTCCTCGTGGGTTCGACATCAGACTTTTAGTCACTTTATTACTTGACGACCCCATATACTTGCGTGTGCGTTTGGCCGCAACATCTAACTCCGAATAAGAGTAGCCCAAAGGCTTAATAGTCGAGTGAATGATTCGAACTCGAAGTAATGTAGCCCGTCGGCGTAATAGTCGAGTGAGTGCTACTCAAACTCGTTGAGTTACCTCAATCCTGTTTGTATAATAAATCTCGAAATAGAGGAATATTTCTTGGATATAAGATATCGGTAAAGAAGAAAACTTTCTTTGCAAGTCATTATACATGTGTTCATGTTTTTCGTCAAGGCTCGGGCCAACTACATGAGCCTTGCTTTGCAAGTCATTATACATGTGTTTATGTTTTGCGTCAGGGCTCGGTCCAACTACATGAGCATGGTTCGTTTTGACCATTTGGCTCTTACAATTTTTCCTATCGGAACCCTGTTGTTATGAAGTAACTTTCTTGTATCAGAACTTGATATATTTGAGGGCTAATGCCCCCCAGTATTCGAGGTCAATTGTAAAGAGGCCTCGGATACTGTCGAATTGTTTCCAAGTTCANAACCGCTTCTTGATGTTATTTGATCTTTAAAATGCCCAACATGGTTTAATTATTGGTTTTATGACTAATTGAGTTGTGTGTGGTGAATTAGGGTGTTTGGAGTGCAAAAATATGAAGAAAAGGTGCTCTAGGTAGAGGAAGAGAGATTGGATGCGACGGAAGAGAGATTGGATGCGACAAAAATCAGATTTCGTGCACCCTTAGCAGTGAAGTCGGCCCATAGAATCCGCCATAGCATCCGCACCTGGGCAAAGCCGAGATGGAGGAACAAAGGATGGATGCGACGCATCCACCCTAGCATGCGAAGCTGAGAAGTGGAGGGCGAGCTAGATGCGACGCATCTNGCAAGTCATTATACATGTGTTTATGTTTTGCGTCAGGGCTCGGTCCAACTACATGAGCATGGTTCGTTTTGACCATTTGGCTCTTACAATTTTTCCTATCGGAACCCTGTTGTTATGAAGTAACTTTCTTGTATCAGAACTTGATATATTTGAGGGCTAATGCCCCCCAGTATTCGAGGTCAATTGTAAAGAGGCCTCGGATACTGTCGAATTGTTTCCAAGTTCAGCACGATCAATGGTTGCCTCATTAAAAACCTTGCCGAAAAACTCATTTGGGATAAAATCGGTCTAAGGAAAAAAGAGTGCAACACGTGCTTTCAGACCTAGAACTTCATATTTGAAGTATCTATCCTTGCTCCTGATCGGGTTCCTGCAAGGGTTAGTTTCGAAATATAAATGAATATGGGAGGGTCGTACCTTAGAAGTAGTATCGTTTTAGGTGAGACACATTCCAATTGCTTGATATTTGTTTGCCATTTATAATACCGAGCTTGTAGGATCCTTTTCCGATATTTTCGAGAACCTGATATGGTCCTTCCCAATTTGAACCCAGTTTTCCTTCATTTGGATTTCGGGTACTGAGGGTGACTTTCCTTAGCACTAAGTCCCTAGGTTTATAATGGCGAAGCTTGGTTCTTCGATTATAGTATCTTTCGATTCATTTCTTTTGGGCTGCCAATTGGACGAGAGCAGTTTCTCGTTTTTCATCCGATAATTCGAGGCTAGTATTCATAGCCTCGTTATTTAACTCTTCTGCTGTATATCGAAACCTGGCACTGGGTTCCTTGACTTTGACTGGAATCAAGGCTTCGGAGCCATATACTAAGGAGAACGGGGTTGCCCCCGTACTAGATTTTGATGTTGTTCGATATGCCCAAAGAACTTTGGGTAGGATTTCTCTCCATTTTCCCTTAGCGCCGTTCAACCTTTTCTTTATATTTTGAATGATAGTTTTGTTCGTTGATTCGGCCTGTCCGTTCCCACTAGGGTGATACGGTGTTGATAATATCCTTTTTATTTTGTGGTCTTCGAGGAATTTTGTCACTTTGCCGCCGATAAACTGTTTCCCATTGTCACACACTATTTCGGCGGGTATTCTGAATCGGCATATGATATGATCCCAGAAATAGTCAGTCATAAGTAGTCAGTCATAAGTAAAATGAACTTAGCTTTACCTGGGGCTGATGGCAGAGGGCCGACGATATCCATTCCCCAGTTCATGAATGGCCATGGGGATAGGACCGAGTGAAGTTGCTCTCCGGGCTAATGGATTATTGGTGCAAACCTTTGAAATTTGTCATATTTTCGAACAAACTCCTTTGCATCTTTGTCCATATCAATCCAATAATACCCTGCCTTGATTATTTTTCGGACTAATGAATTGGCACCGGAGTGATTTCCACAAGTACCCTCGTGAATCTCGTGTAGGATGTAGTCGGTGTCTCCCGGACCTAAGCATACTGCTAATGGTCTATTGAATGTCCTTCGGTATAATGTTCCATCTGTAGCCAATGTGAATCGAGCAACTTTGGTTCGTAGGGCCCTCAAATTTTTAGGATCCGATGGGAGCTTTCCGTTCTCCAAGTATTCAATATACTTATTCCTCCAATACCAAGTTAAGCTTGTAGAATTTATCTCGGTATGACCTTCTTCGATCATGAATGTCGAGAGTTGAACAACAGTCCCCGAGCTTATCTTGTCGTCCTCGAACGATGATCCCAAATTTGCAAGTGCATCAGCCTCACCGTTTTGTTCTCTGGTACATGCTGTAAAGTCCATTCTTTGAAATGGTGCAAAGTGACCTGCAGTTTGTCCAAATACCTTTGCATTCTATCCTCTCGAACTTCGAAGGTTTTGTCACCAGTAAAGATTCGCATTTGGCTTCAATGACTTTTGCTCCTAAGCTTTTAGCTAGCTCGAGACCTGCAATCATGGCCTCATACTCAGCCTCGTTGTTAGTCAATCTAGTAGTTTTTATAGATTGCCTGATGGTGCTACCCGTAGGCGGCTTTAAAACAATGCCTAGCCCGTACCCTTTTACATTCGAAGCCCCATCCGTGAAAAGGATCCATACCCCCCATGATGTACCCGATTTCAACAAGAGTTCCTTTTCAACTTCGGGTACGAGGATTGGCATGAAATCGGCCACGAAGTCCGCTAAAATTTGAGACTTGATGGTCGTACGGGGTTGATATTCAATATCATACCCACTGAGTTCGACGGCCCATTTGGCCAATCAACCCGATAGTTCGGGTTTGTGCAAAATATTACGAAGTGGGTAAGTGGTTAATACACATATGGGGTGACATTGAAAGTACGGTCTTAACTTTCTAAAGGCGCTTATCAATGTAAGTGTCAATTTCTCTAAGTGTGGATATCTAGTTTCTGCTTCTCCTAAGGTTCAACTTACATAATAAACGGGAAATTACGTACCTTGCACTTCTCGAACTAGGACACCACTTACCACGATTTTCGATACTGCCAAGTACAAGTAAAGTTTTTCATCTATTTTTGGAGTATGAAGCAGTAGTGGGCTCGATAGATATCGCTTTAATTCTTCTAATGCCTGTTGGTATTCCGGGGTCTAAGCGAAATCGCTCTTCTTTTTGAGTAGAGAGAAAAATTTGTGACTTCGATCTGACGACCTAGAAATGAATCGGCCTAAGGAAACAATCCGTCATGTTAGCCTCTGCATAGCTTTTACACTGTCCACGATGGCGATGTCTTCGATGGCCTTGATTTTATCGGGGTTGATCTCGATCCCATGATTTGATACCATGAAGCCGTGGAACTTGCCCGAACCAACCCCGAAAGCACACTTCTCGAGGTTGAGCTTCATGTTGTATTTCCTCAAAATCTCGAATGTTTCCTGCAAATGAGCCAAACGGTCCTCTGTGCGCAGGGACTTAACTAGCATCTAATAAATATAAACTTCCATTGATTTACCTATTTGTTCCTCAAATATTTTATTTACTAGGCGTTGGTAAATAGCTTCTGCATTTTTTAGCCCGAAGGGCATCACTTTATAACAATATGTTCTATGCTTGGTGACAAATGAAGTCTTTTTCTGGTCTTCCGAGTTTATTTGGATTTGATTATACCCGGAATAGGCATCGAGAAAAGTAAGGACCTCATGGCCGGCCATGGCATCGATCATGCGATCGATGTTAGGCAGCGGAAAAGAATCTTTGGGGCATGCTTTGTTTAAATCCTTATAATCTACACATATTCTAAGTTTGTTCCCTTTTTAGGGACTACAACTATATTGTCTAACCATTCGGGATACTTCACCTCCCGAATGGATCCTATTTTGAGAAGTTTAGTTACCTCGTCCTTTATGAATGCGTGCTTTACCTTGGACTGGGGTCTTCTCTTTTGCTTCACCGGTTTGAACCTAGGGTCCAAGCTTAGCCGATGCATCATTATATCCGGCGAGATCCCTGTTATATCTAAATGGGACCAAGCAAAATAATCTATGTTATCGATAAGAAATTGAATAAGTTCTTTCCTGAGTTCGGGGGTCAATCCCGTTCCCAGGTATACCTTTCTCTCGGGTAGATGCCCGATCAATATAACCTGTTCCAGTTCTTCGACCGTCGATTTGGTGGCGTTAGAATCTTCGGGGATGATAAAAGTTCGAAGGATCAGAAAATCCTCCTCTTCTTCTTCTATTTCCTGCTTCCTCGATTCGATCGAGGCTGGCGGTTGTGATTGTTATTTAACTTCTCGTTTACCTTTGATGCTTGACCTTTTCGAGGTTGATAGTGTTGATATCGGCATTACCTCATCGACTGCAAACATTTCCCTTGCAGCATGCTGCTCCCCATACACTATTTTTACACCATCCGACGTCGGGAATTTTATTACTTGGTGGAGAGTCGAAGGTACTGCCCTCATATTGTGGATCCAAGGCCTTCCGAGTAGGGCACTGTACCTCATGTCACCCTCGATTACGTGGAACTTGGTATTTCGGATGGTCCCAGCCACGTTTATCAGTAGAATAATCTCCCCTTTAGTTATTTCACTAACCATGTTGAAGCTGTTTAAGACCCGAGCTACGGGCATGACTTTATTTTGCAGACCGAGTTGCTCCACGATCCTCGATCGGATGATATTCGCAGAGCTACCCGGATCAACTAAAACACGCTTAATTTGAACTTTATCTAATAATATAGAAATTACCAGAGTGTCATTGTGGTCCTGAGAGATGCCTTCGGCTTTTTCGTTGTTGAATGACAAAGTGTCTTCGGTCACGTAATCTCGGGTTCATTTTTCTCTAGTGATCGGTATCTTTGAACATTTGAGTATGGGTTCCTGTGGAGTGTCGACCCCACCTATGATCATATGAATGATATGTTGAGGTTCCTCCTGTTCATATTTTTTGTTGGCGTCTCTCTCTCTGAAATGATTCTTGGCTTGATCGCTAAGGAACTCTCGAAGGTGGCCCTCATTGAATAGACGAGCTACCTCCTCCCTTAATTATCTGCAATCCTCGGTCTTGTGGCCATGCGTGCCATGATATTTGCACATTGAATTTGGGTTTCTTTGGGAAGGATCGATTTGCATGGGTCTAGGCCACCTAGTATACTTGATCCTTCCGATTGCCGATACAATGCCCTATGCATCGATGCTAAAGTTATATTCCGATAATCGAGGTGCCTCTATAGGATCGACATATTTGTCGAAACCACTTTTGCTCATAAATCCCGAGAATTCTGTCCTTGATCACTCCTTCGATTGTTCCGGGCTGAATTGCGTCCCGAATCATTATTCCTTCGATTTGTGGTGTATGGTTAATATCGGTCTATGTTCGACCTTAGTTCTATGTCGATGTCCCTCTGGTTTTTAATAACCGACCTATTTGGATGTACTGATCTGGAAGGAGCTCCTAATTGGTCGTCTTCGATCCTGATTTTTGACTGATATCGATTGTGCACATCCACCCAAGTTACAGCTGGATATTTGATCAAATTTTGTTTCAGCCGACGTGATGCTATCGAACTTCGCTCGTTCAACCCTTGGGTGAAAGCTTGAACGGCCCAATCGTCTGTGACCGGTGGCAACTCCATGCGTTCTATTTGAAATCGGGACACGAATTCCCTCAGCATTTCATTATCTCTTTATTTTACTTTGAAAAGGTCGGATTTCCTTGTTGTGACTTTTATGGCACCGGCGTGTGCCTTTACGAAAGAATCTGCCAGCATGGAAAATGAGTCGATGGAATTCGGTGGCAGATTGTGATACCAAATCATTGCTACCTTCGAGAGGGTCTCTCCGAATTTTTTCAACAACACAGATTCAATTTCGTTATCTTCTAAATCATTACCCTTGATGGAACATGTGTAAGAGGTGACGTGTTCGTTGGGGTCAGTAGTTCCGTTATATTTGGAAATCTCGAGCATACGGAATTTTTTCGGAATTGGCTTCGGGGCCTCACTCGAGGGAAAAGGCTTTTGCATGATTTTTTTGGAATCCAACCCTTTTATCATTGGTGGTGCCCCTGGGATCTGATCGACCCTGGAGTTATATGTTTCTATTTTTTTATCGTTTGCTTCGATCCGCTTTGTGAGAGAGTATCTTAGCAATTTCGGGAGTAGTCCCCGATTCTTGCTCATTTGACCTTACTACGGCTGGCTCCGTTCTGTTGGCAATTTTTCGAGGTGGATTAGGCTCCGGCCTGCTTGGTACCTGGGTTTGGCTTTGCAACTGAGATATCCCTACCTGCTGGGCTTGCAGAATTTCAAAAATCATACGCAATCTGACTCCGTTTTCCTCAACGTTATGGGTGTCTCGAGTCGCAGATCGAGTACCGCAATGAACGCTATTTTCAGGTTCAGAACGTTAGTTCGCCTTAAGGGCCACATGTGAATTAACTTCTAGTGGTACTTCGACCCGAGCTTTAGGTGCTCCGACTCGAGCTTCCATGGTATCGAGAAGCAGTCTTTCGGCCCTGGGCGTCAAGTTGTTAGTTTCGTCTTGAAGGCCGACTTCGTTTTCGATAGGTAAAGCCATTAATTGAGGGTTTTCCATTGCTAAACCAAAGCCAAAGACACTTTCAAAAGACAGGTGTAAAATGGCGTGTGTTTGCAGATTCGTACCAAATAACCACTGTTATCCTCAGCCCCACGGTGGGCGCCAAACTGTTTACCCGAAAAACGGATAGAGTTAAATTTGTACGTGGTTCTAAGGATATGTCGTATAGCTTAATACAAATTATAAGGATAAATAGAAATATCAAATACGGATTACAAAGAAAGCAAAATAAACACTATTAGAAAGAAGATGATTTTTAGGACTAAGTAAGATGAATCAATCTATGAAGCTTAAAAGAATAACTCTTCAATATAGGAGTGTATGGTGTTTTTGTTACAATGTAAGCTAAAAACAAACTGTCCTTCTACAGAAATGTAGCCATCCTCTTTATAGTGGAGGATCCTACTTTAGATATAATTAAAAATACATAGTGAAGAACCCATGATAAATCAGTTTTTCTCTAATTTCCATCGAGATTCTCTCCCTTAGTGTGTTTGCAACGGCTCTTGTCTGTGAGCTCGAGCTCGATCGGCCTCGGTGCTGGTCGGTATTGTTTTTAGAGCTCGATGTCGACTCGGGATCAGGTGATGATTCGGGCTTGGTATCGGTTGGCCTCTGCCCCTTAAAGCTCGAAATCATTTCATCATAGTTCGATTCGGACCCGAGCTCGATAATGACTTCGAACTCGGTGTTTGACCTATACCTGAAATCTGAAGCTCGTTCGTACCATCTTCGGAACCCATCTCGATATTACGAAGTCTTTCTTCGATTCATTATGTTTCGACCTCGATCAATCGTACGAAGGCCGAAATCTATTTCTACCGTATACATAGGTAACTTGTTTGATTTTCAAAATTGACAAAGACAAAGTGCAAACATGAACTTCATAAAAGTGACCTTCTAGTCCCTTGAGGGTTAGGACGAGGGAAGAGAGTAGCATTTTCTTCAAAGTTGGGTCTTAATTTCAAGCACTAACGATGTAAAAAGTCTCTACAACACTATATAATTATTTAAAACTCAATTATATGTAATTGGTTATAGTAAAGTAGAATATTGGAAAAATACAAATAATTTGCCACAACCAGTGAAATTATATATATAGTGTAGAACTATTTTAAGTTGTAATTGTATATAGGAGTATAACTTATACAATATTTGTTTTCAAAACTAATGATCAATATATAGGGGTGGAAAATCGAGCGGGTCAGGTCGGATATCGGCGGGTCGAAAACGGGTAATGTAAAAACGGATAAATTATCCGATCTGACCCATATTTAATACGGATAAAAAAAGGGATTAAACGGCGGATAATATATGGATATCCATATTATCCATTACTTCTTGAATATGATCGCTTTTTGGAAAATTTTTAGTCTCCCAAACTTGAGAAACCCAATTTGAGGCTTTACAAATATAAAAGTTAAACTCACTAGTTATCCATTTTCTAAATGAATAATATTGTTTCCATCCATATTTGACTCGTTTTTAAAAAGTTTATTATCCAACCTATTTTTTAAAGGATAATATGAGAGGATAACTATTTGTTTTAACTATTTTGTCCCCACTAATCATATATATGTTTTTTTTTTTGTTTTATTACCTTTCTTCTATCAAAAACTAATGGTAGAATGTCTACCACTCTTATTGCCTCTGTGATATATCAACGATTGATTGATTTTCTTGAACCTCGAATATTTTAATCGGAATCACATAAAAGAATCTAAAGTTGATGGAAATTTCTTGTCACATTTTGGGGAAGACGTTATGATTCTACAATATGCAGTTTCTTTGTTGGGTTACATCCATGATCCATCCATCAATTTGACCAGTCAGAAGCAGCGATCAATTTCCAATTGTCACTTAAATGTTTCTTCTCCGACACAAATTAAGCTACAGTCTGAGTAGGGCTTAGAAAAAGTTTGACTATTCACAAAGTAACAGTAGAAAATAACCTCATATCATTTGCACAGATATAGGCGTGTTGTAGAATCTAAAAAGTAGTAGCCTTGTTCTTTTCTCATGCTAAGAGGTAAACACCTTTAATTTGTCAAAAAGGCAAACCGAAAAGAATTCATGATTGAGGCCGTAAATATTTTTTCTTCTTCTCCTACCTATTCCTCTTTAATCTTAATCTATTCTTGCACTATCAATTTGTATTTTTATATAAAGACTGATCACAGTGTCTAAATATTTAGTTTCTGTCGAGCTAAATCACTCCAAAGACACTTTTAATATGGAGTGATACTATACATTTGAACTAATGCTTCACAGTAAAACTTTTCTGTGCGCTGTATATGTAGCTTCTTTTATTTATCGAATTTATGTAGGACTTCATTCACATTGGCTGCCTTGCGATCGTAGGACTGTTCCTATAGTGTCTCCTGTCCTTCAAGTCAGTAAAGGGATAAGGGTTTGCCGACTTTGCCATTTAATTTCAGAAGTGAAAAGTGTGGACAATGCATGAATAATGTTAAAAATCAATTCTCCCTTGATTCTCAAAATAAGCAACAGAATTCAAAGACGAGGTTAATTAACATAGATTCATTTTTCTTTAGAGTTTAAAATTGTTGTAGACATGACTTTAAAACTTCAAAATTGATATAGAAAATCGTAGGATTAGGAATTATAGAGATAGGTACTATGTGCTCTCTCTCTCTCTCTCTCTTAGATTATTCTTGATCTAAAATTTTGAACTAAAATGAAATCGTTCAGCTAAAACATCTTTAGTAAATCCTATAATACAAGATTAGATAAAATCGTCATCTTTGTAATCCTAACTAATCTCGTTTAGAATTGGAAGGAGCCAGTACGAAGTAACTGATGTAACTGCCATATTACCGAAAGTCTCCATCCCTTGCACCTTTCTATAATTTCCTTATCCTCCCCTTCATGAAAAATCTAGTTTCAAATTTCAGAAGCCAAATGATAATTGTCAATTGATATAGCAAGGATGCAACCTAAAACGCTTCAGATTCGACTTACTCATCGTTTTAAGTAGCTAATTACATCTAGTGCTTGTATACAGATAAGGTTTAAGTTAAATTGACATTTTACAAAGATTTGTATTTTTTACACTATCACTGTAATTAACATACGTACGTACTTAGTTTCATATATAAAAATTAACATTTCATATTTTTTACATGGGCAATGCATAAAAATTAACCTCTAACAAAAATAATTAAACCCTAAATCTTGACAGATGAAGATAGAGGAAAACATTTAAACTAGAAACTCGATTCAAAGGGTTTTGCATTGTACAGTACGTGGGCGGGGATGAGTTGACATCCTCCTAGCTTTATCATTACCATTACCTAAAAACAAGGTCTCCCAAATCTCGGAGAAAGCCTCAACAATCAACCCATGATAATGCTTTCCATTCAACGACAGAAAACATTGTAAAAGCTGCTCTAACTCATTCTTCTCAAACATTTGCTTCTCCAAAATCATTTCCATCATCGACCTCTTGAAATCCTCGTACGGATTCTGTGATTTCTTCACTATCGCAAAGCTCTCCTTCACTTTCCCTTCCACGCTACACGGTATCAGCTTCTGGAACACCGACAACCTCGCTGGCAACTCGCTGTCCGATGACGTAGAAACTGACGACCTTCTACCTATTCAAACATAGTATAATTAAGTAATTAAATATATATTTTATCTAATAATTTAAGCTTGGAATATAAATTGGTTCGTGCACTTCAACATGAAAACAAGTTAAAGAATTAGATCCACACGTAACAGGACGTGTATTGAAACATAACATAATCACATATAATATCTTAAGCTAGTTTTAGATGAAATGGTAACACAAATAAATGCGACCATGGTTTTACCCTTTGAAGACGAGAAGCTTCGTCTGGAATGTTTCACTCTCCTCTTGGTGTTTCCGTTCCTCTTTTTACGACGCCTTATAGTAGTGGTCTCACATATGGTTTCCAACTGAGGGTTGAAATCTGTAGACGAGTCATCACTTGAGAAATCGAAGCTTCTGGAAGACGAAACTAAAGTTTCAGTTTCATCTTCTTCTTCGTTATAATTATCCCAAGTTTCAGTAGTGCTTAAAATCCCACTGTCGTCAGCTGAGGAGGTGCTCATTCGGAGTCTGGATTTTGTTTTATTCGTCTTTTTAACTCGGCGTTTCTTCTTCTCAACGGCTAATCTTGGAGGAGTAGAAGGTGGTCTTAAGGTCAAATTCTCCCCTTCAGAATCTTCAAAGGAGGAAACCACGTGAAACTTGTCTTCTTTCTCCCACTTGAATTCTTGTGAGCGCGACTTAAATCCACAGCCAACAGAAATCACGGTTTCTGACACGTGGCGTTTGAAGGAAGAAGGAGGTGAGTTAATAACAACAGGGAAATCGAGGGCGATGAGTTTTGTAGTGGGTTTAGTATGTGATGATTTTGAGAAGAAATGAGAAGGAACAGGATTTTCAGGAAGAGTAGAAGAGTCTTTGGAACGGCAGGAATGGAAGGAGGCAATGACTTTAGAGAACCGAAGCTTAAAACTTTTTCCCATTCTTTTTGTCTCTCTGCACCTGCTCTGTTTCTGATAATGGGAGTGGGGGTTTTCTACCTTTCGACTAAGTGTCGAAGTGTGAACTGGCTTATGCTGAGAGAATAGCGAGAGAGTCATTATATGGCGACATGGGGGTGAGGAGCGTGACCAGAAAGAGTTAGTCAAAGTTAATTGGTCTTACTGATAACGGTTTAATTTTCTATCACAAATCATTGTAATATTTGAAAGAGTTTACCTTTTATAAGCGTAGAATAACTACACATAATCATTAATAAAAAGTATGATTAGCAACTCAAAAAATAAGATATTTTATATATATATATATATATATATGATTTTGAATCCCCTTGGCTTCTCCACATATTTAATTTTTATTTTATTTTATAAATTTCTTTGGTGAAAATCCTAGTTGGCCACTGATTACAATATGTTAGAATATATTTATGGTGCAAACGTGCAAACAAATTTTATATTGTCCATATAAAGTTAAATCTTTTTTGGAATTAGTAACTAACCATGAACTACATTAATGGAAGATATATATTTTTTGGGATTTTTTGATGGTCTTAAATTAGTAGGCAGCAAAATATGCAATATATATGAACGCTAGGGACTTAAATTCATAAAATTATCTCATCCTTGTGTCTTACGTATCAACCATTAAAAACAAAACTTCCTTCATAAAAAAATAAAGGAATTGCGAAAGAAAAATAACCAAAATTGAACTCACATCCACAAGAGAATTTTCTTGGTATTATCAAACTGTAGAGTAGATAGTTCTTGCATATTACTATTAACATTCATAGCTTTTGACGTGCATTACACGGTCGAGAAGACAATACGACAAACTTAAATGATTTATATTAAATTGACATGTTTGTGGTCGTGAATAAAGTTGTAGCTAGTGAGTAACAGGCGAAGCTGCAGAAAACAGTCTCATCTGTTTTTGAGTATTTATTCATCTTTGGAGAAAATTCAATTCAATCCAAGTCTGAAATTAGTTGCCGTCTAGCAGTAGAGAATTTAATAAAGTGACTGTATCCAATTCCAGATTCGGAGTGCACAACCGTACTCTGATGGATTCTCTGTCTTCCAAATTCTCGAGAACCCTTCCCGTTTCTTTCCAAATTTTAGCTTTCAACAATTCCCATTAATCCAGCAACAGAATACAAATGGAGCTTTAATTTTTGGCACTTGACTTGCATAATTAGTAGTTGAAGGTTAGTTTTGGAGCAACGATAAAGTTATATCCGTGTAACCTAATGGTCACAAGTTCGAGTCGTGGAATCAGTCACTAATTTTACATTAGGTAGATTGCTTATATCATATTCCGTTAGGGCACGGCCCTTTCCCAGACCCCGAATAAACACAGGATACTCCGTGTACCACACTTCTTTTTTTGTCTTCTTCTGGTACAACGTAGTTAGTAGGTGCTGTTAGTAATTTTCTATTTAATGGTTTAACACAGCAATATAATTGTACATAGCTAGGCCTAGGTATGCTATCAATTAATAATTAAAATCTGTGTTCGATCTAATACAGCATCTATCTATCCCAGGATGAACCAAAAAACAACAAACCAATATCCAAAAGATCTTTTAGCAGTTTTTTCTCAAAAGGATCAAGTAAATGATGTCTTCTATTGTAATGGAAAACGTGATGGTTAAAATTATATGTTAGAATTCTACAAATGAAAATTTTCCAACAGCAGCATTATTTTTCTCTGGACGGGTGCCTTTCCAAGTAATACATACAATTCCATGGATAGTCGAACAATTGAAATTATATATTACACTGTTTAATTAGATGCATGGTTAAAATCTCGTTATATTTTCTTTTTTCTTCTTCTTCCCTCTTATTTAAGGGATCACTTCAATTCAAAACATTTCAAAAGAATGAACAAAGCAAATAGATCTATTATTCATTTTTCAGTGAAAAGAAATATATAAATATATGCCCATCAACATAGATGTCGAAGTCCCACAAGCATAGAATTCCCAAATAAAACACATTCAGATTTCAGTGTTCCCATCACTGAGAATAATTTTCTTTTAAATTTTCCAAATCCTTACACATGTACTTATCTACTTCATCAGTTCCACTTTATCTGACACGATTCGAAGTACAAGGGTCAAACTATTTAATTTTTGGTGTCAATTTGAACATAAAATCTTCAAGTTTTTGTAAAATATAATTTTTATGTTTAGAAGCTATATGACAAGTAGTATCAATCAAAATTATTAGAAATTTAAAATGTTTAGAAAGTATTTGAAAAAATCATGAACAAAGAAAGACTTTTTTAATTTTCTAAATAATAATTGTATCGCATATAAGCAAATATGAGTGACACAGGCGAGGATAATTGATAAAAGTAAATTACAGAGAAAAGTAAACTTTTGTCCTCATAATGAAACCATTTGTATATTAGGCCACTTGAGAGAAATGAAAGACAAGGAGCTAACCTTTGTCTTTGACAAAAGCAAATTGCATGATATGCCTTGTGAAAAGCCAATACAAATTATAAGAAACCTCTCAAAAGATAAGCGAATCCAAGAAAACAAAATCATCCGATTCCATGGGCTTGTCCTTTCTTTTCTCTCTTTTCCTTGGAACAAGCTACCCTTTACACTAGACAGCTTCATAAGGATGAGGTGTTGACAAGTACTTGCTAGTAAGAAGCACAAGTGCGGAGAGTTTTACTTAAGATGAATTTAACTTATATACATTGACAAAATAAAACAAATTAAAACAGAGGATAAAGTTATAAATCACTAGTTCCCTATAACTTTCTTTGTAATATTTCATTACATTTATAATTTTTTGTCATTTAAATAAAGTGAAACATTTGGAAACAAAAGAAAAAGAAAAAAGAGAGCTAGTGTAAGATAAAGTAAAAGACTAACTATGCTACTAAGAAGAGTGAGTACCAAAAATAAAGTCACGTGATCCAATTCGTGGATATTTTATGCATGTTGGTCCAGATTTCTGCAAGAGATGGTAATCGAATTAAAAGGACACTTGCTGAATTATGACATTCTGCCAAACTTTCTTTACATTTCATGAATCATCTTAAAATATCCTCGTACTTCTAGCCTTCTGGTGTACTTGAGTACTTCATATATACTAGGGTGAATTATTGGCCAGGAAATCATCGAAGAGAATGACAGCCATGCAAATGAGATTGTAGGGTAGGTGTGGATGCTATTTAGATATTAGTCGATACTTATTTTATTCTGAAATTTTGAACTAAAAATTTTAATTTTAGGATAATTCAAAATATTTTTGTCCCAAACAATTAAACTGAAAAACTAAAATTCATGACGCTCTGACTAATTTGCAGTCTTTTAGAGTGGTTACCCGATGCCATTTCTACTATAACACCACGAAATTGGGGGTTTGAGCTATTGTGACCAATCGGCATTGCACTGATAGGCCCATGAAACCACCGAAAATGGGCCAGGGCGTTGTGGAAGTTGATTGATTAGCATAAGCTGCCATAGTAGTAATAAGAGTGGCAAGTGCACACGGCCATTCTCAGGAATGCTATTTAAACATTAGTCAATATTTATTTTGTCCTAAAATTTTAAACTAAATTTTTTAATTTCAGGACAATTCAAAATATTTTTATCCCAAAAAATTAGACTACAAAACTAAAATTTAAGATGCACTGGCTAATTCATAAATGACAACCCTTTAAAATGGTTACCTTGTGTCATTTCTACGTAGAAAGAGGTGCAAGGGAGGGAAGAAACTTGCACCCGTAATAAATTTGTATTACCTAAGGATGTAAATAGGACAGGGCGGGGCA
>AWOL01S0006564.1:142179-217472 GCA_000715115.1 Nicotiana otophora | reverse complement strand
CCCCCCAATCCCGCCCTAAAAATTTGTGTAATGACCTGGTTAGTCGTTTTGAGTATTACAACCTTGTTTTCTCATTTACTGCTCAAATTATACTTCATAGTTGTTGTGTGACTTGCCGGGACAATTGGTTTGGGTTCGGTGAGGTTTTGGAATGAATTGGAACACTTAGTTCCAAGATTTAAAGCTTAAGTTAAAATAGTGGCCGGATGTCGACTTATGTATAAATAACCCCGGAATGGAGTTTTGATGATTTCAATAGCTTCGTATGGTAATTTTAGACTTAGGAACGTATCCAAAAAATTATTTGGAGGTACGTAGTGAAATTTGGCTTGAAATGTCGAAAGTTGAATTTTTGGAAAGTTTGACCGGGAGGTTGACTTTTTGATATCGGGGACAGAATCCGATTCTAAAAATTGGGATAGGTCCATAATATGAAATGTGACTTGTGTGCAAAATTTGAGGTCAATCGGACGTGATTTGATGTGTTTCGGCACAAGTTATAGAATTTGAAGTTTCAAAGTTCAATGATTTTGAATTGAGATGTGATTCGTCGTTTCGATGTTGTTATATGTATTTTGAGGCCTCGAGTAGGTCCGTGGTATGTTATGGGACTTGTTGGTATGTTCGGACGGGGTTCCGAGGGGCTCGGGTGAGTTTCGGATGGTTAACGGATCAAATTTGGACTTAAGAAAATGTTGGGGTTGCTGCCTATTGGTGTGATCGCACCTGCGAAGCTTTTGATCGCATGTGCGTGAAATATGTCGCAGAAACGACCAAGTGTGGAACTGGGCAGTGCTCGCAGGTGCGAGGAATTTGCTGCATCTGCGATGCCGCAAGTGCGAAGGTGTTGGCGCAGATGCGGGCAGAGGGCTGTGAGGCATTGGTCGCAGGTGCGAGGGAAAATTCTGCACCTGCGTGAGCGTAGATGCGGAAGATTGCGCGCAGAAGCGAGATGGCTGGAAGCTGAGGATTTTCGCGTCTGCGATGTCTTTCCTGCAGATGCGGCCTCGCAAATGCGATGGTTTCCTCGCAGATGCGCAAACTGGGCAGGCAAGTGAAGTCCGCACATGCGACGTTTTGCTCGCACAAGCGGAGGCGCAGGTGCAGGTGCGCAAATCTTGTCCCAGGTGCGGATCGACTAGGCAGAATCCTTTAAGTTCGAGGGTTCGACATTTTCACTCATTTTCGGATTTTGGAGCACGGTTGGGGCGATTTTGGAGAGGAATTCTTCCACACAACTTGGAGTAAGTGTTCTTAACTCCCTTGTGATTATATTCCATGAATTAATCTTCAATTTTGGTGTCAGATTATTGAATCTTCAAGAGAAATAGAAAGAAATTTCTATAATGTCACAAAATAAATTTTTCAAGTTTGAATACCGATTTGGAGTTGGAGTTGAGTGAAATTAGTATGGTTGAACTTATAATTGGATGAGTTGTCGTATTTTGTGAGTTTCATCAGATTTCGAGACGTGGGCCCCACGGGTATTTTTGGGGCGTAATTTCGGATTTTTGGAAAATATTAGTATTTTGATATGGAATTAATTTCTATAATTTTTGTGAGCTGAATCAAATTAATTGTGACTAGATTCGAGCCATTTGGAAGTTGATACGCGCATAATGGGATTTCTGGAGCATTGTTTAGCTTGCTCGACATTGGATTAGGCTTGTTCGAGGTAAGTAACTCTTCTAATCTTGGAGTTGAGGGTATGAACCATGAATATATGTATTTCGTGAATTGTTGGGAGGTGACACACATGCTAGGTGACTGGCGTGTGGGCGTGAACTATAGAAATTATGATATAATTGTTTATGTGAAAATTTTGTAGTAAATAATCTTGGCATTTTCCATGCGATTTTATGTGTTAATGAAATTGAGCAAAAAAACATATTAAAAATTATGTTGAGGCTATGTGCCAGTATTTTGGGACCCACAGAGGTCATATTGTTGTGAATTATTTATTTTAAATTAGAAATTCATACTCAGTCATATTCATTTCATTACATATCATATCTCAGTCTCTGTTGTTATTCATTGATATATATCATATCATCATTTTTGGGCTATTCTCTTGACATTGTGAGCCCACGAGAGAGAGACTAGAGAGATTGATGACTGAGGGAGACCGAGGGACTGATTGTGAGGATATTTTGGGATCTGGCTGCACGCCGCAGCAGGCCAGATTGGCTATATATATATATATATATATATATATATATATATATATATTATTATTATTATGTGGATCGGGGCTTCACGCCTGCAGCATGCTTTATTGGCTTATTATGGCAAGTGAGTTGTCCGTGCGGATTCTGATATAATATTATAGTACGTAAGTTGTCCGTGCAGCACGTGAGTTGTCCGTACAGATTATAGCACTTGGTCTGTAGGAGCCCCTCCGGAGTCTGTACACACCCCCAGTGAGCGCAAGTACCTATTGAGTATGAGTGTCGAGTGCCGAGTGACTGGAAGGCATGCGTGATTGCGAGGTATGCCCGATGGGCTATTTACGAGTGATTGTGAGGTATGCCCGAGGGGCTGTTTACGAGTGATTGTGAGGTATGCCCGAGGGGCTGTTTACGAGTGATTGTGAGGTAAGCGCGATGGGCTGTTTATAATTTTATCACTGAGTTGCATAGCATTGACATGCACACATGACATACAGGCATAGAGATGTATTTTCCTCATGCTGTACATCATCACATCATCTATGATTTCTTACACATTTTGACAGATGGGCATAGTGATGCATTTGTTTTACACGGGTTATCCGGAAGGAAAATAAAACATCTTATTTATTATTGAAAAGATTTTGGGAGAAATTTATTGTTTTCAAACTATTCATATTTTTGGCAACTTCGGCAAAATGATTTGGGTTTTCACTGATGAATTTGAAAGGAAGAACTATTATTTTTTTTTGAAATCATGATTTGGCTGAGCATTTTATCTGTGAGTTACTTTTGGTATTATTTGCTTTATGTTGTTATGAATTGTTGTGGACTAGTGGTTTTGGACCCGATCTTGGTAGAAACTCGTCACTACTTTCAACCTACAGCTAGGTTTGTTACTTACTCAGTACATGGGGTCGGTTGTACTGATACTATACTTTTGCACATTGCGTGCAGATATTGGCTGTTGTTGTTGATGTGCTCGATAATTGCCGGATTTGAAGATGTACCTGCGTTCCTGTTGTAGCTGCCTCTTGTTCATGGTAGCCTTAGATTTTATAAAAGCTTTGTTTATGTATTATTCAAATAGACTATGTATTTATTTCATTTCCTCTTTGTAAACTCTATTCTTAGAAACTCATGATTTATACTACCAGTTCTTGGGGATTGTATAAGATTAAGACATTTATTCACTTAAATTATTTTAATAATTATTTTAGAATTGGATAGTTGGTAATTGGCTTAGCTAATAGGTTGGGTTATGTGTCATCATGACTAGTTGGATTTTGGATCGTGAAAACTGGCTTCCAAAAAATTTGGCCAAACAAGCTATAAATTTGAATGATCAAAGAGCTTATACTTAATTACTCATTGGCTCTATATTTTTACGCTCAATAAGAATTTATTAAATGTTGAAACTATAGTAAAATATAGTAAATTAAAATTTTTTGTAAACAAATATATCACGATGATCGATTTTTATGTCTTTTCAAAGCTAAGTTCTCTCTAAGGACAATTTCATGTTGGATAGGATTGTCTTATAATTATTTTATTCAATATTTATGACTTTAAATTCAACTAAACATTATCGATAAAACTACTTATGAGAAATTAGAAACTTAAGATTAAATATACTAAACTTTCCTCTAGGTGAACGTAGAGTACATACATTCCAATTCAGCAGAAGTTAAATCAATTTTATATAGTAAGATATTTTCAAAAATACTGAAATTAAATTTATTAGGAGTAGTTACAAAATTGAAGCAAAATAATATCTTTATAAGTTGGATTTTAAAATGATTTTACTACTTTTAACATAACTCTCGTAATGTTTAGTTCCATTTTGTCCTAATATTCTTGTCAAAATTTTATTAATGAGTTGTTCGATTATATAACATATTTTCTTTTTGGTTGAAGGAACTGCATATTGAACTTTATTAATTAGAATTTTTAGGTAAGTGAAAGTTTATAATTTTGTTACGCGTTTTGTAACATGTGATATAAAATATTTTGTGTGTGGCACGAATATAGAGACTAAAACTATATTAAAAGCACGAATATTTTTAGAGAAATGTCATTCGTCTTTTTTACCCTTTAAAAACAGATTTCATATTGGACAACATTATAATTTTTAATTATTTTCCTAATATTTAGGACTTTAAAATAACTAAAATTCTAATTATTAAATATTTTTTATTTGAACTATGCAAAAACTCCTAATATTTAGAAATTAAAAAAGCAACTAAAATTTTGCTCATATATTTCCTTATTTGAATTGGCATAAAGACTAGAAATCAAAGGTTCAATATTTTGAAACAAACTTTAGGTAACTGAGATTTTCTTTGTTCTTGCTTAGTATTTCCGTAAACAGAATAAAATTCAAACCCAATTATTTTCCAACGCCAAAGGCCACTTTGCTATATGATTAAGCGTTTTTTTTAATCTTATGTACGTGTTTTGCATTAGAATTTGTTTTATTCATGAAAACGCTTCAACCAAAAAAAGAATCTGAAAACTTTCAAAGAAATACTTACCAACAAAACAAAATATTCCGGAAAAAAACATATCTTTGAAAAACTTGGCAAACCTCCACTCATGTTTAATGACCCCATTCAATCATGTTTGGAATTTTTTACCCTTTATTAATTAAATCTTTTTACCCTTTATCAATTTAATTATTTTCAAATTTATTACAAAAGTAAAGTTATTTTTAAGTTGAAGTACACGCGCAAAGCGCGTATGATGAGACTAGTTTTATTGAAAATACGAAGGTCCTTAGCGAAATGTCGTTCGCCTTTTTTATCCTTAAAAAATATATTTTATATCGGATAAAATTGTAATTTAAACTAATAACTTTTTAACCCTTAAAAAATATATTTTATATTGGATAAAATTATAATTTAAACTAATTTTCTACTATTTAGTATTTCGAAATCAACTAAAATCTTACTTAGTAAGTATTCCCTTATTCGAACTAGAAAAAAGTATAAATATTAGGATATTAAATTAATTAATTAATAACATAACTATAATACCTTATATAAATTATTTACTTACTTGAATAAATAAAACAAAATTATAATACATTCCATGTTATTTTCCCTAATATTTAGGACTTTACAATCAACTAAAAATTATTTATAAATGAAGAAACTTTACAACTTGTTTGGATGGTTGTTACGTATCGTATTGTTATTTTAAATACGATGTTTGTTTTGATTATTACTTAAATTTTATTGTATCGTATCGTTAAATCCGTCGCTACGTAACGACGAAATGTGCCACTTTATGTAACAATCGATTTGGTGTGGTCGCGTTATTATCTTGTGTTTTTCTCTCATCTCACCCTTTATTATTATTAAATAATTTTATTTTATCATTTACCCTACCTTTTTATATAATAATTTTATCCCGTATCATAATTTTTCTTTTTAATATTGCAAATTTATTCTTCATATTGCTGGTGCATAATATCATAAAACAACGACAAACAATACAATCTATCAAAACATTATATTCATCAAACGATACAGTACAATATAATACAATACAATACGATACATTGTGAAACGACACGTAACAACCATCCAAACAAGCTGTTAGATTTTCTTATGAAATATGAAATTCCATTACCATAAAACCTACTTGGACTATAGCACCGCACAAAAGAAGCCAACTTTAGCAAAGCGAGATTTAATTTCAGATAATGAAATTCAATTAGCTTGTTCTATTTTTTTTTTCTTTTTTTGCACGTGTTGGGTTGGTTTATTCCAATTTTCCATGTAATTGTGGGAGTATATGAATTTATATATGACTATTTGTTGCTTTGGTGAAAATAGTTTGCTCTGTCAAAAAGATATTTATCACTTTAAAGATGTACCAAAAAAGAACAATTAGACCAATATTACTGCAAGAGATACGGAAGCCTCAGTTACACCAAGGTAACTTTGATATTTATTTATTCATTCTTTTAGAACTTTTTCTGTGAAGATTCATGTACTATTTTAATCGTCTATTTCGTCTTGTGATCGTAATTAATTTATTAAACTATTGTATTTATGCTATAAACTACTCATTGTTTGGTCCTTACTCTGTCATGATTTGAAATTATGTATAGCATGAGTGTCACGACCTAAAATTCACTATAGGTCGTGATGGCGCCTAACGCCACCATCAGGCAAGCTAACGTTGATTTATCAATTTATTTACTCATTTTATTACTTTCGAGATCATAATCTCCATTACTTAAATAGTATAAAATAAAATTTACAGGGTAAAAGATAATAACTATGTGAACTACAATAACGAACAACCAGTACGAGTCCCTAAAACCTGGTGTCACAAGTACATGAGTATTTTCTAAGGAATACAATAATAATATAACATCTGCCCCGAATGTAGTAAGACAGAATAAATAAACAATACAATGGAGACTCGGTGGACTGCGATGCCGTAGCCTGGAATGCAGCTCACATAAAGTCTCCTCAGCAGGTGCGCGCATATGCGCCAAAGTGATCATCAAATGAACTTGTCAAATCCTGCACATTTAGTGCAGAAGTGCAGCATGAGTACATAAATCAATGCGTACCCAGTAAGTATCTAGCCTTACCCCGGAGAAGTAGTGACGAGGGATCGACATCGACACTTACTAAAGGTCCAATTAAACAATGTAATAAAACATGAGCAGATATGAAGCATACAACAATGATGGAGTAAATCTGTAAGTTACATAATATTCCAATTACTTCTTTAAAGCAAGAATTTCTAAATCTTGTATTCTACCTTAACAGCTAAGAAAATATCAAGTGTCATTATTAAATAAATAAGGAATGCCATATATATGCCGGGCACCTGTGGAAGGATTAGCTCGTGAATATTCGGACTACTAGCGATATAACACACGATTCTGCCGAGGTCGTTCGACCCAATCCAGAATAATGTGTACACTACCGAGGGTCGTGCGACACGAACCATAGATGAATCTATATACTGCCGAGACGTTCAGCCCACTCCACAAGAAAAGAAAGGAAGTCACCAAATTACGAGACACGTGTTTACAATACGACACATGAACATAATATGAAGATGTTTATCATTTCTCAAATAACTCGCTCACAACTCAAAGTGTAGGCTTGGCCTAGTGTACATATATTTATTTCTAAATCAATTTAAATTATAACTTCAATTAATTAAGCTAACAGAATGAGTTCAAATAATTTAATTATTACACGATACAGTCCTAAGTCTACCCGGACATAAACATGCTTTAGCTACGCACAGATTCTCGTCACCTCGTGCGTACGTAGCACCCATAACTAGTTGCACATAACAATAAATATCACCTAGGGATAGTTTCCCCCCCACAAGGTTAGAAATGAGACTTACCTCGCTCCGTAATTCCATAACCGGCTCCAACGCCACTCAAACACTTCGATCCGATGCCCACCTCTTCAAAACTAGCCAAACAACGTGCAAACCAATCAGAATATACTCTAAATGCTCATAATTAATCAATTCCTAACAATCCCCAACTCAGCTCTAAAAGACAACAAGACAACTCTCGGGCCCACGTGCCCCGATTTCGAAAATTTTCGAAGATAAATATTACCCATAATATCACAAACTAAAATATATAACTTATTCCAAATTCCATGTTCAATTTCGTGGTCAAAATTCAAAAAAATCAAATTCTAAGTTTTCTACCAAAAGCCCAAATTCCTACTAATTTCCATATTTAAATCCATATATAAACCATGTATTTAACTTGTAGTATATAGAAATCACTTACCTTGTGTTGCTTGATGAAAATATCCCCATGAAGCTCTCCAAAATTTCCCCAACCAAGTGAAAATGGGCCGAATTCTGATTTTAAAAGAACACCTCTCCCTAGACGACCTTACGTATCTACGGTCCCCAGGTCGCTTCTGCGACAGCCGGTTCCGCGGCTTAAATCTCACACCTGCGAAAATTCAGGCCAGGTTGCCTACCGCATTTGCGGCTCCTCCAGCGCTTCTGCGCACTCGCTTATGTGGCTTCTCATGCATAGGTGCGGTTCCGCTTCTGCAGAATTTGAATGCATCTGCGGTCCAAGACTTCCCTAGCAATTCTGCTTCTGCGCTCCGTGGTCGCATCTCCGATCACGCAGGTGAGAGAATTTTTTCGCACTTTCGACTTATATCCAGTTCACTCCCAGTCGCTTCTGCGGTTCACTGCCTCACTTCTGCGAGGTTGCTTCTACGGCGAAGCTTCCGCAGAAGCGGTTGCACCAGCAACCAAAATTCTCTAGCTTTGCGTTATTTTCAAATTTCGATCTGATAACCATCCGAAATCCACCCGAGGCCCTTGGGACCTTAACCAAATATACCAATACGTTCCAAAATACAATACGAACTTAGCCGAAGCCTTAAACCCCGTCAGTCAACATCAAAATCATAAATCGCGCCTCGAATCAAACTTATACATTTTCAATGTTAACTTTCCACTTCAAATCGAATTACGAGACACGTGTTTACAATACGGCACATGAGCATAAAATAAATATAATTTTTATCATTTTTCAAATAACTCGCCCACAACTCAAAGTGTTAAGGCTTAGCCTAGTGTACATATATTTATTTCTAAATCAATTTCAATTATAACTTCAATTAATTAAGCCAGCAGAATGAGTTCAAATAATTCAATTATTATATGATACAGTCCTAAGTCTGCTCGGACATAAAAATCCTTTAGCTACGTACGGACTTTCGTTACCTCGTGCGTACGTAGCGCCCACAACTAGTTGCACATAACAATAAATATCACCTAGGGGTAGTTTCCCCCTCACAAGGTTAGACAAGAGACTTACCTCGCTTCATAGTTCCATAACCGACTCCAATGCCACTCAAACACCTCGACTAGATGCCTGTCTCTTCAAAACTAGCCAAACAATGTGCAAACAAATTAGAATATACTCCAAATGCTCATAATTAATTAATTCCTAACAATCCCCAATTCCGCTCTAAAAGCCAACAAGACAACCTTCAAGCCCATAACATCACAAACTAAAATATATAACATTACCCATAACATCACGAACTAAAATATATAACTTATTCCAAATTCTATGTCCAATTTCGTGGTCAAAATTCAAAAATACCAAATTCTAGATTTTCTACCAAAATCCCAAATTCCTACTAATTTCCATGTTTAAATCCATATATAAACCATGTATTTAACTTGTAATATATGGAAAACACTTACCTTGTGTTGCTTGATGAAAATCTCCCCTTGAAGCTCTCCAAAATCGCCCCCAAAAAGTGAAAATGAGAGAAAATAGGCCAAATCCCGATTTAAAAAGATCACCTCTCCCAGACGACCATTCGCATCTGCGGTCCCTAGGTCACTTCTGCGACAGCCGCTTCCGCGGCTTAAATCTCACACCTGCGAGAACCCAGGCCAGGTTGCCTACCGCATTTGTGGCTCCTCCAGCACTTCTGCACACTCGCTTATGCGACTTCTCATGTGCAGGTGCGATTCCGCTTTTGCAGAACTTGACCGCATTTGCAGTCCAAGACTTCCCTAGCAGTTGCGCTTCTATGCTCCATTGGTCGCATCTCCGATCACGTAGGTGCGAGAATTTTTTCGCAGTTGCGACTTCTACCCAACTCACTCCCGGTTTCTTCTGCGGTTCACTGCCACGCTTCTGCGAGGTCGCTTCTGCAATGAAACTTCCGCAGAAGCAGTTGCACTAGCAACCAGAGTTCTCTATCTTTGCCTTATTTTCAAATTTCGATCCAATAATCATCCGAAATCCACCCGAGGTCCTCGGGACCTTAACCAAATATACCAACACGTCCCAAAATACAATACGAACTTCGTCGAAGCCTTAAACCACGCCAGACAACATCAAAATTATGAATCGCATCTCGAATCAAACTTATACATTTTCAATGTTAACTTTCCACTTTAAACCGAATTACGAGACATGTGTTTACAATACGGCACATGAGCATAAAATGAATATAATTTTTACCATTTATCAAATAACTCGCCCACAACTTAAAGTGTTAACGCTTGGTCTAGTGTACATAAATTTATTTCTAAATCAATTTCAATTATAACTTCAATTAATTAAGCCAACAGAATGAGTTAAAATAATTCAATTATTACATGATACAGTCCTAAGTCTACTCGGACATAAACATGCTTTAGTTACGCACAGTCTCTCGTCACCTCGTGCGTAAGTAGCACCCACAACTAGTTGCACATAATAATAAATGTCACGTAGGGATAGTTTCCCCCTCACAAGGTTAGACATGAGACTTTCCTCACTCCGTAGTTCCATAACCGAATCCAACGCCACTCAAACACCTCGACCCGATGCCCGTCTCTTCAAAACTAGCCAAACAGCGTACAAACCAATCAGAATATACTCCAAATGCTCATAATTAATCAATTCCTAACAATCTTCAATTCCGCTCTAAAAGCCAACAAGGAAACCCTCGGGCCCATAACATCACGAACTAAAATATATAACTTATTCCGAATTCCATGTCCAATTTCGTGGTCAAAATCCAAAAATACCAAATTCTAGGTTTTCTACCAAAATCCTAAATTCCTACTAATTTCCATCTTTAAATCCATATATAAACCATGTATTTAACTTGTAATAGGTGGGAATCACTTACCTTTATTTTTTGATGAAAAGCTCCCCTTGAAGCTCTCCAAAATTGCCCCAACCAAGTGAAAATGAGAGAAAATAGGCCAAATCCCGATTTAAAAAGAACACCTCTGCCCAGACGACCTTTCGCATCTGCGATCCCCAGGTGGCTTCTGCGACAACCTTTTTCGCGGCTTCAATCTTGCACCTACGAGAACCCAGACAAGATTGCCTACCACATCTGTGGCTCCTCCAGCGCTTCTACGGCTCTTCATGCACAGGTGCGGTTCCACTTCTGCGGAACTTGACCGCATCTGCGGTCCAAGACTTTCCCAGCAATTCTTACTCTGCACTCCATTGGTCACCTCTCCGATCACGCAGTGCGGAAATGTTTTTGCACCTGCAACTTCTGTCCAGTTCACTCCCAGCCGCTTCTGCAGTTCATTGCCTCGCTTCTGCGGTGAAGCTTCCACAGAAGCGGTTGCACCAGCAACCAGAATTCTCCTGCTTTGCCACATTTTCAAATTTCGATCCGATAACAATCCGAAATCCACCCTCGACCCTCGGGACCTTAACTAAATATACCAACACGTCCCAAAATACAATACGTACTTAGTCGAAGCCTTAAACCATGTCCGACAACATCAAAATCCTGAATCACGCCTCGAATCAAACTTACACATTTTCAAATTTCCAAATTCTATATCTTGTGTCGAAACGTATCTAATCAATTCGGAATGACTTCAAATTTCACACACAAGTCCTAAATGACAAACAAAGCTACTCCTACTCTCGGAACCCCAAACGGACATTGATAACATTAAAATCTACTTCAAACCAAACTTATGAATTTCTTAAACTTTCAAAATGTTAACTTTCCATAATAAACGCTGAAATGCTCCCGGGTGATCCGATACTCAATCCGAACATAGGCCCAAGTCCAAAATCATCATACGAACCTATTGGAATCTTCAAATCCTGATTTCGAGATCGTTTACTCAAAAGTCAAACCTTAGTCAATTCTTCCAACTTAAAGCTTTTGAATTTGGAATTGTCCACCTGAATCAACTCCGAACTTCCCGAAATTCAATTCCGACTACGCGTACAAGTCATAATACCTGAAGTGAAGATACTCAAGGCCTCAAACCACTGAATGACACACTAGAGCTCAAAACAACCGGTTGGGTCATTACATTCTCCCTCACTTAAACATGCGTTCGTCCTCGAACGTGCTAAGGACTGCTCCGGAGTTGTACCTCGGGCACCTGCCCGTGCCAGCACAACCTAGTAGAATTTAATAGCTCGAGATTGAAGATCCTCCCTATAACCTTAGTGGTACTGCAAACGTGGTGCAGGATTGTTTTCCCTTTGTGTTCGGGTAGGCAATTATCGTCGCCTTACAGAAGGATGTTATTTTGTTCTAGCTCAGTATCTGTAATTTTTATGATTTCGAGACTATGCACGGATTGCTACAATGTCTATGCGTTTTATCGCAAAATGTTGGTGTAATGGTAAGGTGCTCGTTTATGTGTTGAGGCAGTAAATTACTGGAAATGAGGATGTTTCAGTGCATTATTTAGAGGTTTAACATATAATTCCAACAAAGGAAAGGCAATTGGACTATGGATGTTCAACTTTTGGTTGATAGAGTAACGAGACTTGGCATTTTTGAGCGTGGTGGAATTTTCATTGTGATGCGGTGTCGTCATACTTGTTTGAATGCTTTAAGGTTCGCTGGTGATATGGTCTTCTTAATTTTGCCTTCGGGGCAGGGTGTTGTGAAATGGTGCCTGAGGGGCGGTTGTCAGAGATGGCGGTGTGCAGCAGTTTAGAATCGTATTGGTATTTCTAATGTTGATGGCTCAGGAAAGGTGATCTTCTAGGAGGTCTAGAGTAAGTGTAAATTCAATAGCTCTGGTGCGACATATAGGGAGTTGGTATAAGGCAGCAGTTTTGCAGCAAAGTATGAGGGAGGACATGGCAGGAAGTGTCTCGGGGTAGTTGAATCACTAGCAGGCCAAGTATGAACAATAGAGGTCGGGATGTTACTTAAAGGAGATGGTTTGAGCATAAAATGAATATAATTTTTACCATTTCTAAAATAACTCGCGCACAACTCAAAGTGTTAAGGCTTGTCCTAGTGTACATATATTTATTTCTAAATCAATTTCAATTATAACTTCAATTAATTAAGCCAACATAATTAGTTAAAATAATTCAATTATTATATGATACAGTCCTAAGTCTACTCGGACATAAACATGCTTTAGCTACGCACAGTCTCTCGTCACCTCTTGCGTACGTAGCACCCACAACTAGTTGCACATAACAATAAATGCCACCTAGGGGTAGTTTTCCCCTCACATGGTTAGACAAGAGACTTACCTTGCTCCGTAGTTCCATAACCGACTCCAATGCCACTCAAACACCTTGACCCGATGCCCGTCTCTTCAAAACTAGCCAAATAATGTACAAACCAATCAGAATATACTCCAAATGCTCATAATTAATCAATTCCTAACAATCCCCAATTCCGCTCTAAAATCCAACAAGACAACCCTCGGGCCTATAACATCACGAACTAAAATATATAACTTATTCCAAATTCCATGTCCAATTTCGTGGTCAAAATCCAAAAATACCAAATTCCTACTAATTTCCATGTTTAAATTCATATATAAACCATGTATTTAACTTGTAATAGGTGGGAATCACTTACCTTGTATTGCTTGATGTAAAGCTCCCCTTGAAGCTCTCCAAAATCACCCTAACCAAGTGAAAATGAGAGAAAATGGGCCAAATCCCAATTTAAAAAGAACACCTCTGCCCAGACGACCTTTCGCATCTGCGATCCCTAGGTTGCTTCTACGATAACCTTTTTCACGGCTTCAATATTGCACCTACGAGAACCCAGACAAGATTGCCTACCGCATTTGTGGCTCCTCCAGCACTTCTGCGGCTCTTCATGCACAGGTGCGGTTCCACTTCTGTGGAAGTTGACCGCATCTGCGGTCCAAGACTTTCCCAGCAATTCTTACTATGCACTCCATTGGTCACCTCTCTGATCACGCAGTGCGGAAATGTTTTTGCGCCTGTGACTTCTGTCCAGCTCACTCCCAGCCACTTCTGTGGTTCATTGCCTCGCTTCTGCGGTGAATCTTCCACAAAAGCGGTTGCACCAGCAACCAGAATTCTCCTGCTTTGCCACATTTTCAAATTTCGATCCGAAATCCACCCTCGACCCTCGGGACCTTAACTAAATATACCAACATGTCCCAAAATACAATACGTACTTAGTCAAAGCCTTAAACCACGTCAGACAACATCAAAATCCTGAATCACGCCTCGAATCAAACTTACACATTTTCAAATTTCCAAATTCTATATCTTGTGCCGAAACGTATCAAATCAATCCGGAATGACTTCAAATGTCACACACGAGTCATAAATGACAAACGAAGCTACTCCTACTCTCGAAACCCCAAACGGATATTAATAACATCAAAATCTACTTCAAACCATACTTATGAAATTCTTAAACTTTCAAAATGTTAACTTTCCATAATAAACACCGAAATGCTCTCGAGTGATCCGATACTCAATTCGAATATACGCCCAAGTCCAAAATCATCATACAAACCTATTGGAATCTTCAAATCCTGATTTCGAGATTGTTTACTTAAAAGTCAAACCTTAGTCAATTCTTCCAACTTAAAGCTTCCGAATTTGGAATTTTCCACCTAAATCAACTCCGAACTTCCCGAAATTCAGTTCCGACTACGCGTACAAGTCATAATACCTGAAGTGAAGATACTCAAGACCTCAAACCACTAAATGACACACTAGAGCTCAAAAAGACCGGTTGGGTCATTACATTCTCCCTCACTTAAACATGCGTTCGTCCTCGAACGTGCTAAGGACTTCTCCGGAGTTGCACCTCGGACACCTACCCGTGCCAGCACAACCTAGTGGAGCATATTAGCTCGATCTAGACTGAAGATCCTCGCTATAACCTAAGTTAACAAGCTTTAGAATAAAATTCCAACCTCCGAATTCCTTTACCAAACCTGATTCTAAAATACAAACACCGTATCAATCAACAAACACTGTACCAAAACACGATCATGCACCTATTTTGAAATCACACCCTGCACCTCATAAGTCGGTTGCCCATAATAACATCCTCCGACCACACTAGCTAGAATTTCACAAATCTGATGTCCGCAATACATTTCATGACGCATATAAGTTCCAATCTTCGAAATACTGCCATGACGACCGAGATGTACAGAAACTAATAACCGCCTGCTGAATCAACAAATCACGGAGCCTCTCCTCCTGACATGACTATTACCTCATTCTGACTGAATAAAGATATTTCCTCTTTAATGTACCTTATATAAATCTGATTGTACTGATCCCGGGTCTAATAACCTCGTCTCACCCAGTACAAGCTACTCAGGCAATAAGCCATCTTAGACACTGCCAAAAATCTTATATGAACCCCACAATGCGCCAACAAGCTACAAACTCAAATGTGACCCATAAGGAAGAACGAACTATGACAGGGAATTACCCAGCATGCGTAATGAATAAAAAGGCCAAATAGATGCTATGAACCTACCTCAGGGATGAAAAACCCGACACACAAAATGAGTGTTAGGAGCTATGCTCAATATCTCGTTGTTGCGACGTGCAACCCAATCGAAACAATATACCTGTGGCGGCATGCCACCCGATTTTCACATAACATCAAGAAGAAAATACACGCATCAAGCCGTAACTCTTGTACTTACGAAATGACCGACTATCAACAACAAGCGCGCCAAGTGCATAATACAGATGCTGGGGAGACGGATAGAGCCATACGCTACAAAACCCAAGCACAACTAAGATGCAATGATGACCAGCATCTCGAGAGCCATTCCACTCATATAACACCACAAGCTATATGGGACCTCAACACGTGTGCGAATAATTAAGCCGTCTCACAACCCACATACCACAATAGAGATTACACAGAATAGTTGACGACGGGGATAACATCCCATGCCCGACGACTCCTCCGTAAACAATGCTATGACAAACGAACACATCCGACCTGACGTAGAGCACACACACATATTAGAGCCACCAATGGACCTCACACCGATTCTGATCATACTATACTAGGCCAATAACCTTCCAAAGATCCACAATGGACATATTCATGACACATAAGAACAACCTTCAAATCCGATACAAACTCACACAGTCCACAGTCCAAGGAATAGGACACCTCTCAGGCATAAACTCTCGCATTTGCGATATTACCATAACCTCCACACTTGGTTTAAATCTTTCACAATCAAATGACTAACATGCCACACTTATACAATCTTCTCGTGGGGCACGCTCCCATAACCTTCCGCACCAGGTAGCAAAATCTGCACCTCTACACCACCAACCGTACTAATTCTATAAGGCAAATCACAATTCTCAAATCAATACACAATGCCTCTTCCACAAAACACCATTCTCCGGCGACACTAAGATAACGCCATCTTACTCTAAATATCTGAATTCTTCCATACTCATCTGGGCTCGTGAAATTCTTATCAATACCGAACCGCAAACCTTGTTCCTCAACTTCCAATTCCCCCGCCACTCACTGCACCCATTATGCCACTATACGAGAGTACAAGAATTCATCATAACCCCTGAACTAGTAGTAGAATGAACACTTTATTGGCTAGAAACCTTTAACTTAACTCATTTTAGAAGAACCAATGCAACACGCAACTGAATTCCCAAACCGCATGAAATACAACCCTCAAGTCATGATCTTAACCATCATGACTCTTTCGGAACCCATTTACACAACAAGGCCATTTGAATCAAATACCTCCTAAATCAATAACGTTATGGTGGATGTCAAGACCGCACATACGTCCACAAAACACATCTATAACTTCACACACCTAAGGGACTGATCATTGCCACAATCATGCCAATTCACCCATTACTAACCGACCCAGCTTCTTTCAATTTACTCTTGACCTGGCTTAGAAATATAATAGCTCAATTCATAACATAACGAACTCAATCCGCACTCATCCCGAGTGACCTGAATCGCGAGACCACATCGTCTCAATACCCTTGAATAATATCATACCTCCTTATGTGCACAATAGCATATCCAACTGGTGCATCCATTCTTTAAGACCTTCCATGTATCCAAAGCTAATTCTTTCTTTCCTCTAATACTGCACCGCATACCCTATGATAACATAGAATATGTAACGACTCGACCAGTCATTTTGAGCTCTAGTATGTTGTTTAGTGGTTTGAGACCTTGAGTAGAATCACTTCAGTTATTATAACTTGTACGTGTGGTCGGAATTGAATTTTGGGAAGTTCAGGATTGATTGCGAAAGACAATTCTAATTACGGAAGCTTTAAGTTGGAAGAATTGACTAAGGTATGACTTTTGAGTAAATGACCTTGGTTTTGTATAATGATTTTGGACTTGGCCGTATGTTCGGGTTGAGTATCGAATCACCCGGGAGCGTTTCAACGCTTATTATAGAAGGTTGGCATTTAGAAGGTTTAAGAATTTCCTAAGTTTGGTTTGAAGTGGGTTTTGGTGTTATCGATGTACGTTTGGGGTTTCGAACCTTGGAATAGCTTTGTTATGTCATTTGTGACTCATGTGCGAAGTTTGAAGTCATTCTGGATTAATTTGATACGTTTCGGCACGGGATATAGAATTTGAAAATTTAAAAATCTATAAGTTTGATTCGAGGCGCGATTCATGATTTTGATGTTGTCTGACGTGGTGTAAGGCTATGACTAAGTTCGTATTGAATTTTGGGATGTGTTGGTATATTTGGTTAAGGTCCCGAGGGCCTCGGGTTGATTCCAGACGGTTAACGGATTTATTTTGGACTTGTGAGATGCTGAAGCTGGGCAGCAGCTGGTGTGATCGTTTTTGCAGAAGTTTGGTTGCAGAAGAAACCTCGCAGAAGCGGCTTGGGTAGCCTAGGAATGAAGTCACAGAAGAGGAGGCCAGCAGCACACCTGCATGTGAGCTGAAGTGAGGTGAGGGCCGTAAGTGCGGGAATTTGCGCAGATGCGCTAGGCTATGTCGCACCTGCGGTTGCACCGGAGCGAAAGAATTTTCGCAGGTGCGATGGACTGCTGACAGTGGTCTTCCCCAGGAGCGAGCAAGTTTTCATAGAAGCAGAGCCGCAGGAGCGGTTGCTTTTCCGCAGATGCGAGAGGTCATCTAGGCAGAGGGTTTCTTCTAAAAAGCGGGATTTGGTCCATTTTCTCTCATTTTCACTTGGTTGGGGCGATTTTGGAGGGCTTCAAGGGGAGATTTTCATCAAGCATCACAAGGTAAGTGATTCCCACCTATTATAAGTTAAATAAATGGCTTATATATGAGTTTAAACATGAAAATTGGTAGAAATTTGGGATTTGGTAGAAAACCAAGAATTTGATATTTTTTTTATTTTGACCATGAAATTAGACATGGAATTAGGAATAAATTATATATTTGAGTTCGTGGTGTTACGAGTAAAGTTTATATTTGAAAGAATTTCGGAATCCAGGCGCGTGGGACCGAGGGTTGATTTGATCGACTTTTCAAGCGGACTTGGGAATTGTTTAAAATAATTAATTATTGGTATTAGAGTATATTTTGATTGGTTTTCACATTTTTTTGAATAGTTTTGGATCGAGGGGCATTGGTTTGAGGTGTTAGAAAGGCTTTGGAGCCGGTTATGGAACTTCGGAGCGAGGTAAGTCTCCTGTCTAACCTTGTGAGGGGGAAACCACCTCATATGTGATATTTGTTGTTATGTGCTACTAGTTGTGGGTACTACATACGCACGAGATAATGAGAGTCCGTACGTAACTAAAGCATGTTTATTTCCGGGAAGACTTAGAATCTTATCACGAAATGTTTGAATTATTTGAACTCAGTCTGTTGGCTTAATTAATTGAAGTTATAATTGAAATTGATTTAGAAGTAAATATATGCACACTAGGTTAAGACTTCACACTTTGAGTTGTGGGCGAGTAATTTGAGAAATGGTAAAAATTATATTCAATCGATGCTCATCTCCTATATTGCAAACATGTGTCTCGTAATTCAGTGATTTTCTTTCCTTTTATTGTGGAGCGGCCCGAACGCCTCGGAGTATATAGATGTATCTATGGATCATGTCGCACATCCCTTGACAGTGTACACGTTATTCTGAATCAAGCAGAACGACCTCAGCGGAATCGTGCATTATATCGCTGGTCGTCCGAATGTTCACGAGATAAACCTCCCACTGATGGCCAATATTTTATGGTATTCCTTATTTATTTGGTATTGACACTTAGCATTTTCTGAGCCATTAAGGTAGATTTCAAGATCGAGAAAATTAAGCTTTAAGGGGAATAAATTGAAAAAACAATTATTATGAGATTACAAATTCACTTCACTATAGCTGTACACTTCATATCTATTATGAATTATCATATTATTTATTTAGACCTCTAGTACGTGTCGATGTTGACCCCTCGTCACTACTTCTCCAGGGTTAGGCTAGATACTTAATGGGTACGGGTTGATTTACGTACTCATGCTGCACTAAATATACAGGATCTGACAGGTTCATTAATGATCACCTTAGCGCGTAGGCGCGCATGTTGAGGAGACTGTATATGAGCTGCATTCCAGGCAACGCATCGCAGTCCACTGAGTCTCTATTGTACTATTTATTTTATTCTGTGTTATTACATTTGGGGCAGATGTTGTATTATTACTATATTCCTTAGAAATTGCTCATGCACTTATAACACTAGGTTTTGGGGGTTGTCTACGGGTTGTTCGTTGTTGTAACTATGTAAATGTTTTCATTTACTTTGTAAATTCTTTTTTATACCGTTCAATTAAGGAAAATTTTGATTTCAAAATACTAAAATGAGTAATTAAATTGGTAAATCACCGTTGGCTTATCTGACAACTTGGTATCAGAGCGTTAGGTTCACTTAATTCTCACGAGTAATGAGCAAGTCTAGTAGAGTCTTGCGGATCGGTATGAAGACGCCTGTACTTATCTTTGAGAGGCTACATGGCTATTAGGAGCACTTCCTTTATTGATTTCCTCATCGTACAGTTTGATACCATTGAGGCTTGTGCCTTTATTTCCTTCCTATTCAATCTTATACGAAGCGAAGCGCTTGTTATCAATTGGGCATCGAGGAGTTGTAGTGGTACTGCAGACGTGGTGTAGGATTGTTTTCCCTATGTGTTCGGGCAGGCTATTATCATCGCCTTACGAAAGGATGTTCTTTTGTTACAGCTCAATATCTGTAATTTCTATGATTTCGAGACTATGCACGGATTGCTACGATGTCTATGCATTTTATCGCAAAATGTTGGTGTAATGGTAAGGTGCTTCTTTATGTGTTGAGGTAGTGAATTACTGGAAAGGAGAATGTTTCAGTGCATGATTTAAAGGTTTAGCATATAATTCCAACAAAGGAAAGGCAATCGTACTATGGATGTTCAGGTTTTGGTTGATAGAGTAACGAGACTTGGTATTTTTCAGCGTGGTGGAATTTTCATTGTGATGCGGTGTCGTCATCCTTGTTTGAATGCTTTAAGGTTCGCTGGTGGTATGGTCTTCTTAATTTTGCCTTCGGGGTAGGATGTTGTGAAATGGTGCCTGAGGGGCAGTTGTAAGAGATGGCGATGTGCAATAGTTTCGAATCGTATTGGTATTTCTAATGTTGATGGCTCGGGAAAGGTGATCTTCTAGGAGGTCTAGAGTTGGTGTAAATTCATTAGCTCCAGTGCTACATATAGGGAGTTGGTATAAGGCAACAGTTGGGCAGCAAAGTATGAGGTAGGACATGGCAGGAAGTGTCTCGGGGTAGTTGAATCACTAGCAGGTCAAGCATGAACAACAGAGGTCGGGATGTTACTTAAAGGAGATAGTTTGATCAAAATGGGAGTGGCAGAGTAACATATAGATTCTGTGGTACGATAGCCACGTGTTTTGAGAGAGTTTAGAGCGATTTTGAGAATCATGATGGAAGGTGATTTGGTCTATGGATTGTATTTAGGATGGTGATTGCTGCACAGTGGAAGATCAAATAAGGCAGAAAAGAGTTTGCTTGAAATGAAGACGGGTGTGGAGATTTGATTATCGTTCCAAATGCAATATGACTTGAGTTCGGAAGGTATTGTTGAACTTTCAGCTGACGTTAATTGGGAAGAAGTAGACTTATACAGCTGGTGGGCGAGTTTGAGCTCAGGAGAATTTACTGATTACGTGGTATTTGTACCCAGTGCAGCGTCGTTGGAAGATGTCGGTAAGAAATTCTACAAGTGGGTTATCTCCTGTGAGCAGGTTAGCGGTTGCGTGATGTTGATGATGCTTCTGCGAAGAATACTACTTTCTACTCGGTAAGAGGTCAGGTGTGTGACTGTGACTGATGATTCAGAATGTTCATGAAAAGCTTAACAAAAGACTTTGAGAAATTTGGTAGGTTAACGGTGCATGATCATGGTAAATGAGAAGGAGGAATCGTTGTGGGCTCTACATTATGTGATGGTAGCTTAAAGCTAAGTGGGGGAGCCCCACCATCTATGATTTCATCACGTAGTTGTCGGCTTGTGTAACTTCTAATTATCGGTGTATTGGTGGATTATTTATGACTAAGAAAGTGAAATCAAGGGTAATTCGAGCAGAGAAATTGATAAATGTGTGCTATATTCTGCCCTATCGATTCATGTGCAGGTTTTAGGAAGACTCACAGTGTATGCTTTGTGGAAGTGATGTACATGGAAAAGAATTCAGCCGGTTGTTTTTTCGAGAGGGTGTTTAGGTGCTCGCAGAGCATTTCAGTTGGTTAGATTCGGGATCAAGTCAGAGTGGGTGACTCTCAACAACGATCCTAGTGGGTTCAAGAATTAAGGTGCAGTACCTAAGGATTTCGGGTCCGTTGTGTGGTTAAGGATCAAGTTTTTGTAGTGGATTACGAATAAGGATTGGAAGTTTCTATGTTATCATCGAGTATGCGGTGCAGTATTGGAGTAAAGGAAGAAATAGCTTCGGATTCGCGGAAGGTCTTGCAAAATGGGTGTACCAGTTAGAGATGCTTTTGTGCGCTTGAAAAGGGTATGCAATGATTCATGGGTATTGAGACGATGTGGTCTCGCGATTCAGGTCACTCAGGATGAGTGCGTATTGAGTTTGTTATGTTGTGAACAGAACTATTATATTTCTAAGTCAAGTCAAGAGTACATTGAAAGAAGTTGGGTCGGTTAGTAATGGTTGAGTCGGCATGATTGTGGCAATGATAAGTTCCTTCGGCGTATGAAGTCATACATGTGGTTTGTTGTTGTACATGCGGGCTTGAAAACCACCATAACTTGATTTATTTAGGAGGTATTTGATTCAAATGTCATTATTATGTAAATGGATTCCGGAAGAGTCATGGCGGTTTAGGTCACGACTTGAGGTTTGTGTTTTCTATAGTTTGGGAATTCAGTTGCGTGTTGCATTGGTTCTTCTAAAATAAGCTAAGTGAAAGGTTTCTAGCCAATGAAGAGGTTATTCCACTAGTAGTTCAAGGGTTATGGTGAATGCGTGTATTATTGCGTAGCGGCATGATAGGTGCAGTGAGCGGCATGGGAATTTGAAAGTTCAGGATCAAGGTCGCAGTTCGGTATCGACAAGAATGTCACGAGCTCGAATGAGCAGGGGTGAGTTCAGATGTTTAGAGTAAGCTGGAATTTTCTTTAGTATCACCTGAGAATGGTGTTCTGTGGAAGGGGCATTGTGTATTGATTTGCGGGGTCTGGAATTGCTTTACAAATTATAACGGTTGGTGGTATGGATGTGCAGACTTTGCTACCTGGTGCGAAAGGTCATGTGAGAGTATATCACGGGGAAATCTGTATCAATGTGACATATTAGTCACTTGATTGTTAAAGATTGAAACCAAGTATGAAGATTATGGTACTATCGTTAATGCGGGAGTTTATGCCTGAGAGGCATTCTATTCCTTGGGTTATGGACCATGTGAGTTTATTTCTGATGGGACGACTGTATCATGAATAGGGCCGTTGTGGATCGTTGGAAGGTTATTGGCCCAGTTTGGTACGATCGGAATCAATTCGAGGTCTGTTGGTGGACCTAATGTCAGAAGAGTCGTCGGGAATTGGATGTTATTCCCGTCGTCAGATATTCCATGTAAATCTCTATTGTGCCACGTGGGTTGTGAGGTGACTTGATTATTCGCACACGTGTTGAGATCCCGTGTAGCTTGTGGTGTTATGTGAGCAGGTGGCTCTCGAGATGCAGGTCATCATTGCATCTTAGTTATGCTTGGGTTTCGTAACATATGGCGCTATCGGTCTCCCCAGGATTTGGTATTATGCACTTGGCGTGCTTGTGGTCGATATTCGGGCATTTCGTAAGTATAAGGATTACAGCTAGGTATATGTGTTTTCTTCGTGATTGTTATGTTTGGATCAGGAGGCACGCCGCCATGGGCATGTTATGTGGATCGGGTTGCATGTCACAACAGTGTCATGTCAGATCGGGTTGCATTCAACAACAACGAGATGTTGAGCATAGCTCCTTACACGTTTTTGTGTGTGCCTTGTTTTCATCCCTGAGGTAGGTTCACAACATCTATTTGACCGTTTTATTTATTACGCGGGTTGGGTAATTCTTTTCCAGAGTTTGTTCTCCCTTTTGTGTCATATTCGAGTTGTATCTTGTTGGCGCATTGTCACGACCCAAATCCTTCCTCCGTGAATCGTCGTGATGGCACCTAGTCTCTACGACTAGGTAAGCCTAACACTTGCGGAAATGAAATGAAAAACATAAAAATTAACAACTAACAGTAACAGATATTTTAAATAAGCAATTGAGATGCCGCTCGGCATATACAATAATCAACTCTCGAAATATACATGAGACTCCCAAGACCCGGAACACCGTAAGTCACAAGCTTCTACGAAGTTCTAACTGTTCTATACATCAGTGTCTATAGAAATAGGAGAAGAATCAACATAAGGGGATAGAGGGGGACTCCAAGGATCTGCGGGCGCGGGCAGATGTGCCTTGAAGTTCTCCGAAAATAGCAGCGACTGCAACTAAGGACGAGGCTGGTAAAAGGAACCTGGATCTGCACACGAAAAATATGTGCAGGAAAGGGCGTGAGTACACCACAACGGTACCCAGTAAGTGTCAAGCCTAACCTCNAAAAATTCCACTTTAAGGATCGTGATAGCATGTCACGACCCAAATTCTTCCATCATGAATCGTCGTGATGGCACCTAGTCTCTACGACTAGGTAAGCCTAACACTTGCGGAAATGAAATGAAAAACATAAAAATTAACAACTAACAGTAACAGATATTTTAAATAAGCAATTGAGATGCCGCTCGGCATATACAATAATCAACTCTCGAAATATACATGAGACTCCCAAGACCCGGAACACCGTAAGTCACAAGCTTCTACGAAGTTCTAACTGTTCTATACATCAGTGTCTATAGAAATAGGAGAAGAATCAACATAAGGGGATAGAGGGGGACTCCAAGGATCTGCGGGCGCGGGCAGATGTGCCTTGAAGTTCTCCGAAAATAGCAGCGACTGCAACTAAGGACGAGGCTGGTAAAAGGAACCTGGATCTGCACACGAAAAATATGTGCAGGAAAGGGCGTGAGTACACCACAACGGTACCCAGTAAGTGTCAAGCCTAACCTCGGCCGAGTAGTGACGAAGTCAGGTCAAGGCCCTCCTGGTATATAATAAATAAGCAGGAGAGTATAGCAGTATAATAAGAGACTGGAATTTAAACAAGGAGAATATAGCAAAGTAGCAATGCAGAACACAGGGATAAACAGCAGGGGATATCCCAAGGTACCGCCTCGTAGTCTCAAAAGTAAATATGTAGGAAGAACTCCCGAGGAACCGCCTCGTAGTCTCAAAAGTAAATGTACAGGGAGATCTCCCGAGGAACCGCCTCGCAGTCTCAAAAGTAAATATGCAGGGGGATCTCCCGGGATACCGTCCCGTAGTCCCAAAGTAATTACGCAACTCAAACAAATGAATATAATAGTTACAGCAAGAAAACTATAATTTAGACTAAGTACAAGTCAAGAAAGAAGCGGGATTTACTAAACATGCTGCAAAGAGTTTAAATAGGCAATTAGGACACATAGACATGCTATTCTAGGCTAACAGGATAACTACACATGATAGTATACTCAGATAACATGAAAACAAGCTATTACTCGGTAAAGCAAATCAGGTTTTTCCATAAATAGCCCGTGTACGCACTCGTCACCTTGCGTACACGGCTCTCATATATTATAGCAACACCAAATCCTAAGGGGATTTTCTCCACACAAGGTTAGGCAAGCCATTTACCTCGAACCAAGCTCAATCAATCAGTAACAATGCCTTTTTCACGAATATCCGGCTCCGAATGACCCAAATCTAGCAAAAAATCAATTACATACCATAAATACAACTATAAGAATTAATCTAATTAATGAAATCAAAGCTAAAGCAAGAAATAAGAAAATTACCCAAAAAGTCTTCCCCGGGCCAACGTCTCAGAATTGGGTAAAAGTCACGAAATTTGAACACCCATTCACTCATGAGTTCACTCATACAAAAATTACTCAAACCCGATACCAAAATCTCGTTCAGAATCCCAAAATTCGGCCTAAGAACTTTTCTCAACTTTTCCCCAAATTTTCAACCCCAAAACCGAAATTAAATGGAGAAGACAACTATAGATTAATGGAATACAACCAAAATGAGTTAGGAATCATTACCCCAAAGCTTCCTCTGAATATCCCTCGAAACATCGCCAAATCCCGAGATTTATCGCCAAATCCCAAATCAAACCCTCGCACTTAGCCCTTTTTCTTCCAAAGATCTCGCTATTGCGAGCCTTCAACTGCATCTGCGGTGCCACACCTGTGGAAATACCATTGCAGGTGCGAAAATAACTTAAGGGGGACTGGGTCCGCATCTGCGAACAAGGGCCGTATCTGCGGGCTCGCACCTATGCTCCTCTTCCGCTTCTGCGTGTCCGCTTCTAGGGATCTATCGCTGCACCTATGGCCGCAGCTTGACAGGGCCAAAACCGCTTATGCAGCTCCATGGCCGCTTCTACGGCACCACACCTATGACCCAAAGTGCGCAGGTGCGATTACACCAGATGCAACAGCTTCAGCAATTGCATAAGTACCAAACTCAATCTGTTAAGCATTCGAAACACACCTGAAGCCCCCGAGACCTCAACCAAACATACCAACCAGTCCTAAAACACCATACGGACTTAGTTGAGCCATCAAACCACATCAAAAATGCTAAAATCATGAATCATCCTTTGATTCAAACTTAAAGAACTTGAAACTTTCAAATCCGACAACCGATGCCGAAACCAACCAAATCACGTCCGATTGACCCCAAATTTTGTATACAGGTCATATTCAATCCTACAAACCTACTCCAACTTCTGGAATTGGGATCTGACCCCGATATCAAAAATTCCAATACCGGTCAAATTTTTCAAAACTTTGACTTTCGCCATTTGAAGCCTAAATGAGCTACAGAACTCCAAAATACTATCCGGACATGCCCCTAAGTCCAAAATTACCTAACGGAGCTAACAAAACTGACAAAACTCCATGCTTGAGTCATATTCACACATTTCCAACTACGGTCCAAATCCTAAGTCTTAAACCTCTATTTAGGGAACAAGTGTCCCAAAACACTCCAGAAACCAAAACTAACCCTCCCGACAAGTCACAATGGCAGAATTAGATACGGGGAAAATAGTTAATAGGGGATCAGGGCTATAACTCTCAAGACGACCGGACGGGTCATCACACGCATTGATAGCGTTATATGAGATCTGAGTAAGTGTTTGAGGTGGCTTATTGCCTGAGCAGCTTGTACTGGGTGAGACGAGATTATTGGACCAAATATTTGTGCAACTAGATTTATATAAGGTACATAAAAGGGAAAATATCGTTATTCAGTTCATAATGAGGTAATGGTTCTATCAGGAGGGGAGACTCCATAAATTATTGATTCGGCAGGTGGTTATGAGTTTCTACAGTTCTCTTTCATCGTGGCAGTATTGCGAGAGCTGGAACAGGATTTATATACATCATGAAATGTATCGCGGGCATCAAATTTGTAAAATTAGTTATTGTTGGAGTATGTTATTATGGGCATGAGAATTATGCGGGGCATAGTGTAAATTCAGAAAAAGGTGTATGATCGTGGTTTGGTACGGTGTGTGGTGACTGGCACAATGTCCGTATGTTTAGAATCAGGTATTGTAGAGAAATCCGGAGGTTAGAATTTGGTACTAAGGCTTATTGACTAAATAAAAGGGAGGACCTTCAGTCCGTCTCGAGCTAATATGCCCAACTAGGTTCTGATGGCACTGGTAGGTGCACAAGGTGTTGCACAATGTTTTGGACAACTCCGGAGCAGTTCTTAGCACGTTCAAGGACGAACGTATGTTTAAGTGGGGGAGAATGTAATGACCTGGCTGGTCGTTTTGAGCTCTAGCATATCGTTCGGTGGTTTGAGGCATTGAGTAGCTTCACTTCAGATATTATCACTTATACGTATGGTCGGAATTGAATTTCGAGAAGTTCGGGATTGATTTGGAAAGACAATTCTAATTTCGGAAGCTTTAAGTTGGCAGAATTGACTAAGGTATTGCTTTTGAGTAAACGACCTCGGAATCGGGATTTGAAGGTTACAATAGGTTCGTATGATGATTTTAGAGCGTATGTTCGGGTTGAGTATCGGATCACCCGAGAGCATTTCAGCGCTTATTATGGAAGGTTGGCATTTTAAATGTTTAAGAATTTTCTAAGTTTGGTTTGAAGTGGACTTTGGTGTTATCGATGTCTGTTCGGGGTTTCGAGCCTTGGAATAGCTTTGTTATGTCATTTGTGACTCGTGTGCAAAGTTTGAAGTCATTCCGGATTAATTTGATATGTTTCGGCACGTGATACAGAATTTGGAAATTTGAAAATTTGCAAGTTTGATTTGAGGTGCGATTCATGATTTTGATGTTGTTTGACTTGGTTTAAGGCTTTGAATAAGTTCGTATTTATTTTTGAGATGTGTTGGTATATTTGGTTAAGGTCCCGAGGGCTTTAGGTGGATTTTGGACGGTTAACAGATTTATTTTGAATTTATGAGATGCTGAAGCTGGGCAGCAGCTGGTGTGATTGCTTCTGCGGAAGTTTGGTCACAGAAGCAAGGTGAGGCTCGCATAAGTGGCTTGGGAAGCCCGGGAGTGAAGTCACAGAAGTGGAGGCAAGCAGCGCACCTGCCTGTGCGCAGAAGCGAGGTCAGGGCCGCATGTGCGGTAATTTGCGCAGATGCGCTAGGTTGTGTCGCACCTGCGGTTGCGCAGGAGCGGAAGAATTTCCGCAGGTGCGATGGACTGCTGACAGTGCTATTCTGCAGGAGCGAGGAAGTTTCCATAGAAGCGGAATCATAGGAGCGGCTGCTTTTCCGAAGATGCGAGAGGTCGTTTGGGCAGAGGGGTTCTTTTAAAAAGCGGGATTTGACCATGTTCTCTCATTTTCACTTGGTGGGGGCAATTTTGGAGGGCTTCAAGGGGAGATTTGCATCAAGCATCACAAGGTAAGTGATTCCCACCTATTAGAAGTTAAATACATGGTGTATATATGGGTTTAAACATGAAAATTGGTAGAAATTTGGGATGTTGGTAGAAAACCTAGAATTCAGTATTTTTGGATTTTGGCAAAGAAATAGGACATGGAATTAGGAATAAATTATATATTTGAGTTCGTGGTGTTATGGGTAAAGTTTATCTACGAAAAACTTTTGAAATCTGGGCGCGTGGCCCGATGGTTGATTTTATCGACTTTTCGAGTGGAGTTGGAAATTATTTAAAATGATTAATTATAGGTATTAGAGTATATTTTGATTGGTGTGCAGATTTGTTTGAGTAGTTTTGGATAGACGGGCATTGGTTTGAGGTGTTAGAAAGGCTTTGGAGCCGGTTATGGAAGTTCAGAGCGAGGTAAGTCTCTTGTCCAACCTTGTGAGGGGGAAATCACCTCCTATATGATATTTATCGTTATGTGCTACTAGTTGTGGGTGCTACGTACGCACGAGGTGATGAGAGTCCGTACGTAGCTAAAGCATGTTTATGTCCGGGTAGACTTAGGATCTTATCATGAAATATTTGAATTATTTGAACTAAGTCTGTTGGCTTAATTAATTGAAGTTATAATTGAAATTGATTTAGAAGTAAATATATGCATTTAGAAGTAAATATATGCACACTAGACTAAGCCTTAACACTTTGAGTTGTGGGCGAGCAATTTGAGAAATGGTAAAAAATTATATTCAATTGATGCTCATGTGCTGTATTGTAAACACGTGTCTCGTAATTCGGTGATTTCCTTTCCTTTTCTTGTGGAGCGGGACGAAATTCCTCGGCAGTATATAGATGCATCTATGGATAGTGTTGCATGTCCCTCGGCACTGCACACATTATTCTGGATCGGGTCGAACGACCTCGGCAGAATCGTGCGTTATATCGTTAGTCGTCCGAATGTTCACGAGATAAACCTCCCACTAATGGTCAATATTTTATGGTATTCCGTATTTTTTTGGTATTGACACTTGGCATTTTCTGATCCATTAAGGTAGATTGCAAGATCAAGAAAATTAAGCTTTAAGGGGAATAAATTGAAAAAAAAATTATTATGAGATTACAAATTTACTTCACTATAGCTGTACACTTCATATCTGTTATGAATTATCATATTATTTGTTTGGACCTCTAGTAAGTGTCGATGTCGACCCCTTGTCACTACTTCTCCGGGGTTAGGCTAGATACTTACTGGGTACGTGTTGATTTACGTACGAATACTGCACTTCTGCACTAAATGTGCAGTATATGACAGGTTCATTGAGGATTCCCTTGGCGCGTAGGCGCATCTGTTGAGGAGACTTTATGTGAGTTGCATTCCAGGCTACGCATTGCAGTCCACCGAGTCTCCATTGTACTATTTATTTTATTCTATCTTATTACATCCGGGACAGAAAAAATATTGTATTATTACTATATTCCTTAGTAAATGATCATGCACTTGTGACACCGGGTTTTGCGAGGTTTTCTAAGGAAAATTTTGATATCAAAATACTAAATGAGTATTTAAATTGGTAAATCACCATTGGCTTTCCTGATGGCGGTGTTAGGCGCCATCACGACCTTTAGTGGATTTTGGGTCGTGGCAGAATATTCCAAGTCCAGTTCGTAATCCACTGTGAAAACTCGATCCTTAACCATACAACGGATCCGAAATCCTTAGACACTGCACTTTAATTCTCGAGCCCACTAGAATCGTTGTTGAGAGTCACCCACTCTGATCTGACCCCGAATATCACCAAACTTCAACGATCTGCTAGCACATGAACACAGTCTCAAAGAAGAAACCAGCTGAATTCTTTTCCTTGTACATTACATCCATAAGAAGCATAAACTTGGAGCCTTCCCAAATCCTGCACCTCAATCGATAAGGCGAAGTATAGCACACATTCATTGAGTTCCTTATTCGAATTAGTCCTCATATTTTCTTTTCTTAGTCATAAATAATCCACTAACACATCGATAACCAGAAACTGCACAAGCAGACAACCACACGATCCAATCATAGACGGTGGGCCCATTTAGCTTTAATCTACCATCACTTAATGTAGAGCCTGCAACAATTCCTCCATCTCAATTACCACGATCTCGCACCTTTAACTGTCAAATACTCGAAGCTTCCTGTTAAACTTTTCATAAAACATCCCTAATTATCAGCCACAATTGCCTATTTAACCTCCCGTTGGATAGTAAGTAGGACTTTTCGTAGAAACATCATCAAACCACGCAACCGCTAACCTGCTCACAGGAGATAACCCACCTGTGGAATTCCATGTCGATATCTTCCAACGTAGCTGCACCAGTTGCAACTACTACGAAATCAGTAAACCCTCCTGAGCCCATGCTCATCCACCAGCTGTACAAGTTCGTTCATTCCCCATTGGCATCACATGAAATTTCAACAATATCTTCCAAACTCAAGTCATGTTGCAAACTCAAGCGTGTGATCACTATAAGCATTCAGTAGTAGACACGACAATAAGTGCAACAATTACTTAACTAACATGCTTTGAATAAAGCACAAGTGTTAGACAAATTAAGTGAAGTGTGTGCGATCCTTATAGACATGATTTCTATCAATGTACGACACATGAAACTAAATAGCATATAGGACATGTTGAACAAAATAGCAAGTAGACCACGTAGACCCCATAGGCATATTTTCTATTCATTCATACAAGTATTAGAGTACCCCGATTACCCAATTCACTAATTCCCTAATTATTTAGTTTACAAATTATTACAGAACCGGATAATGAATACAATTACAAACATTACATAAAAAATAACTATAGGCCTAGAAACATGCCCAAACAAAGTAACTCAACACTAGCTGGGCATTCAATAACCTCACTTTCAACACGACCTACATGCCCAAATCCCAGGCTTAGCAGAACAATAGAGGATGCCTGAATTAGGCAGCCAGGTCCAACAACATGCATGGTCCAATACTAGGCCCAAGATGCATGACTTACCCACTAATACCAGACCTAACCATGCATGTGACAACTACTCAGGGAATTAATTAAACACCTTTTCACACTTAATTTTGAAAGCTGTAAGTAACAACTGTTCTAACCAAGGCATATAAGCAGGATCACATGAAACTTTGGAAATTACAGAAGACATACATAAATGGGCTCATGCTAGGTTTTAAAGTGACAGGATTGAACATCATAATCTAGCAAACTACTTCAAAGCAAAGCATAGTCTAGAATTAGCCTAAAAGACTTCAGACAGTTAACATGAGAATCTAGCAAATTCATAGACGGGAACAAGTGAGAGGCAGTTTTCACATGAAGGTTTTTAACATGAGAGCGTAATGAGGATGTGGTCACCAACAACATAGCAACGAGCTAGTGGGAATAGTTAAGAACAATTGGCAATCATGTCACTTAGTTGACCATGAGACTAAACATATTAAGTATCAATCGTAGTACAAAAATTCAAAACAATACCAGAACTCATAAAAAGTGAAAATATATCGACTCCAGATTAACAGGATATGCATGCACTAGGTCTGAACCACATATAAGAGAAGAAGCTAGATATTAAACCTCATCTTAGAAGTCTTAAGCCATATTAAGGAGCACAAAATTGAACAAGTTAGGGAGCACAAGTAACATGAAAGCATGTTTGGTTAACACCATGATCAAGAATTAACTCTATGATAGCATGAAATTATAAATGAATGATTCAATAGGAATTAGTACACATTCTGCTTGTGCAATGATTTATCACAATAATCCAGAACAAGGCAGAAGATAAATTTAGGATAAGCAACATATATAAGTATTCAGACACACACAAACACACTAGGGTAGACATGCTTAAGAAATCCAGAGTCAGGGCTAGAATTTAGGCCAGTTGAGATGCTAGAAGAAACATAGAGTCACGAGAATAACTTTGGAGCAAATCGAGCTACAAACAGAGGATGACATAGTAACATGTTGATTCACAAAGGTTTCAATGACATAGATATACATAGCATGAACAAAAATGAATAGAAAATGAAACTGCAAGGGCCAAAGGCACTTACCAGTTATAAATTAACGAACAAGTAAGTAAAAAGAACAATTTCCAGCAGTACTTTAATCGTCAATAGAAAAAGAGCAGCAAAACCCCAAAATCCCAGTGCGTCAGAGTTCCCAAGGGTTTCAAGAGAACCCCGGGCAGTGCTCACACTGAGAAAGGAGCAACAATTGAATTCCGATAGCCTTGGCTTTCAGCCGGCCAAAGTCTCAAATTTGAGAATAGTATATATAATGAGAGAATAAGATAGTAAAAGTTGTTAATTTCAATGACTAAGGTCTGTTCAAAGGGAATTAGGGGAGGGGTTTATATAGTGGTAAAATCAGGAAAATAAACAAGGAAAGAAATCAAGTAAAAATGAACAAAAAAAAGTAAAATCTCGCATGCAAGTCAGTAAAGTAATCAGAAAGGAAAGAAATCAAACTCCAAACCCTAGTTAGGGTTTAAAACTCAAAATCGGCCAACTGGTATGAAGAATCAAGCTTTTCTTTGTGTGTATGGATGAGATTCTGTCCAAATCTCCAAGATTGAGTTGAACGAGCCCGATTCTGAGAGATAGTACTTGCCACGTTTAGGCAAGTGCTAAGTAACACCATTGTTGCGTAGATGCTGATGCAGTAAAACAAATAAGGAAGGTGAATCACAAGGAGGTTTCATTGTCTAGCCGGAATGGGAGAGTGATTAGAGATGTGGCAGCTAAGGTTTATTAGGGGGAATAATGATTGGGAGTGTTTGAGGGCGGCAGAGATAGGAAATGGGGTCTAGGGCTTGGGTTATAGGATATACGGGGAAGTGGGGGTTTTATTAAGAGTCGTTGATCATCCGAGATCAACGACCATGATCAAAGGGAGATGGGGCGGGTTAGGAGAACGGGTCCTGACCGGGTTATAGGATTAGAGGGGATCTGGTTTGGGCTAGGATGTTTATTGGAGATGGGCCAGCTGTTTTGGGCCTTGACTTGATCTGAAATTAACTCAAAATATGGTTATAAATTAAATACACGAAAATTGTTAATAAAATAATTTATAAAAAAATATTTATTAGATAATAAAATATCACTTTTGCAATTAAGTGATTGAAAATAATAACTTAACATTACAAAAAATATAAAAAATGCTATTTGGAAAATAATGTTAAAAAATGTAATTATGTAAAGCACATAGTCTATTATTGCAAAATTATTTAAATAGCCCTAAAATACAAATATAACTATATAAAATAAGGTAAAAATACTATGAAAACTATATGTGGATATAAACAATAAGTTTAAATAATTTTAAAGGATAATTAATAAATAATCAAGTAATTAAAATGCAAGAAAATTAATTTAAAGCTCTAAAAATTATGAATAATTATAGAGAATACTTGTATAACTCTTCTAAATTAAGTAATGATGCAAAATGATATTTTGATGGTATATATACTGTTTGAAACAATATGAGGGAAAAATTGGGTATCAACAGTCACGACCTGGAATTCCCACCTTCGGGACGTGATGACGCATAATATTTCACTTGCTAGGCAAACCCACGTTAGAGAAATTCTTAAGCCAGTTTTTTAAACAACTCAAATAATTAAACCAATTGAACTGAAATAAAACTAAAACAAAGTGTGAAGTGGCATAATACCGAAAAATATCTAAGTACAACCCGGATCTAGAGTCACAAGTACATGAGCTTCTAGAAGTGCTACAAATAAAGTTTGAAATAATTATAACTGTCTCGAATGAAATAAATAGTAAATAAGGAAAGAGGAAGGGGACTTCAAGGTCTGCATACATCAACAGATCTACCTCGTGTCTCCAAATATGCCAATCCGAAGTGAGTGAGGAACAATGTACTTTTGAAAAATAGGACCGAACCCTGGTTCTTGAGTTGCATATATATCCTTAGTGTTACGGGAATCAGGCTATGTGTAGTTTTGGATTCATCATCGAATAAAACCGATGGAGTTTTTATATGAGAGTGGTCGTATGTTTCGAAAAGGATCTTTTGGATGCGATATTGTCGTGAGTAACAGATGATTCAAGTGGAGCTACGGATGCGATTTTGAATGTTACGGATATATAAGGCAAGTGTTTGAATGGTTATGGCACAAAAGGTAATCAATTATTGGTCATCGATTACGTTTGAGATAGTCAAGGATGTGAGCATTGTGAATGGAAACCGGAGCAAAAATGTCTCCTGTTTGTAGAACGATTACCTCCTGAGTTACCTACAAAACTTAAAACACGATGCACACGAATATATATAGGTTTTTGCAAAAATTTAAACATGATGCAAATTCCCTTCGGACCATGAAGGTTATCTTCGAACGATGAGGATGATATCCTTAGACCATGACGTCTTAGGCCATGAAGCATATGGTAAGGGATTCGCAGGCCATGGAATTGTGTCCTTGGGCTATGAGGATGGTGCCTCTGGACTATGACGCCTTTGAATAATGATATGCAGTTTCGAGAGATCCTCCGGCCATGGAATGGTGTCTTTAGGCCATGAGGATAGTGCCTTCGGACTATGATGCCTTCGGACAATGTGGCGATGTTTCAGCCCATGAAATGCAAATATGTGGCAATATCAATCGTTTGATAGAGGAAACAGGTGATGCTTAGTCATATGCTAGGACGAGACAAGACAAGGCTTAGTCTTGTATGAGATGAAGGCAATTCTTAGCCCTATGCGAAGAAAGGAGACAATGCTTAGTTTTATGCAGTATAGTAGAGACAATGTTTAGTCTCATGCAAGGCAGGCAGTGTTTAGCCGTATGCAATAATGGAGGCAATGCTTAGCCTCATGCAAGGAATGGAGACAATGCTTAGTCTCATGCAAAGAAAGGGTGTGCCTAGTGTTATGCAATAATGGAGGTAGTGCTTAGCCTCATGCAAGGTGAGGGCAATGTTTATCCCTATGCAAGGAGTAGAGACAATGTTTAGTCTCATGCAAAGAAAGGCAGTGCTTTTCCTTATGCAACAATGGAGGTAATGCTTATCCTCATGCAAGGAATGGAGACAATGCTTGGTCTCATTCAAGAAAGGCAGTTCTTAACCTTATGCAATAATGGAGGCAGTGCTTAGCCTCATGCAATGTGAGGGCAACGTTTATCCCTATGCAAGGAGTAGAGACAATGTTTAGTCTCATGCAAAGAAAGGCAATGCTTAGCCTTATGCAATAATGGAGGCAGTGCTTAGCCTCATGCAAGGTGAGGGCAATGTTTAGCCCTATGCAAGGAGTAGAGAAAATGTTTAGTCTCGTGTAAAGGAAGGCAGTGCTTAGCCTTATGCAATGATGAGGGCAATGCTTATTCCTATGCAAGAAAAGCCATGACTAAATGCGAGAGGATAAAGCAATTCTTAGCTTGATATGTTTGCGTTTGGTGACTTCTGTCGTTGTGAAGATAGTGATCTTATTGTGTGTATGTATTTGCGGATGCTCCTGTTATGTTCATTGTGCCTGCATCCAAAGCAAAATCATGAGTTTTGCGGGGAAAGGTTGGTTCGTGCTCTCAAGTCCTTGCTTCGCCTTTACTCTTGCCTTAAGGCCCTACTTGAGTCACCCTGGGTAACGTTTGGTTGCGATAGAAACAAAAGTTTTCGAAAAATATGCATGCATTTGAAAAATTATTTGTAGAAATGTAGTTGTTTGAAATATGTGATAATGCATGAGATCAAATAATTTTGATGAACTGATGACTGTGACAAATTTTGAGACATTGCAACCTCCTTAATTCGGGCTTTTGAGGATCCTCCTCGAAATTCTGCTCCAGTTTAAATGTATATTTCTGGCAATACATTCTTTGGTGATTCCGAACATGACAAGATCAGGCAAACTTGCAACTATGTCCCAATTTCTGACCATAGGGGGAATGAAAATTTTATTATGATGTGACCGAACACACATGGCTGCCTACGTATCCCCTCTTAAATGGGAATCAGGTCAAGCGTAGTTCAGTTACATCAAATAGAAAGTGCAAACATAATCTCAAATATAGTATCTCTTGACTGCGTCCGAATTGATGGGTTTTGGCCGTATCTATCCATCCATCTCTGTCAAAATCCGGTGAACCATGTAAGGGCCTTGCCAGTTAGGTGAGAAATTCCCCTTTGCTTCATCCTGATGTGGGCATATTCGCTTTATTACTAACAGCCCTGGCGTGAATTGCCTCGACCTGACCTTTTTGTTGAAATCTCTTGCCATTCTATTCTATTAGAGTTTACCGTGACATACCGCATTCATTCTCTTTCCATCAATGAGAGCTATTTGTTCATACCAACTTCGTACCCATTCTGCATCGTTGAGCTCAACTTCTTGTTAGATTCTTAAAGAAGGGATTTCCACTTCGGCGGGAATAACGGCTTCAGTACCATAAACCAGTAGATATAGAGTTTCCCCAGTTGATGTACGAACTGTGGTGCGATACCTGAGCAAAGAAAATAGTAGCTTCTCATTCCATTGTTTGTAATTGTCTATCATTTTCCTCAATATCTTCTTGATGTTCTTGTTGGTGGCTTCTACCGCTCCATTCATTTACGACCTGCATGCTGTAGAGTTCCGATCCTTGATCTTGAATGTTTCATGCATGGCTTTCATCAAGTCATTGTTGAGATTGCTGGCATTGTCAGTAATGATCGACTTTGGTACTCCAAATCGACAAACGATGTGGTCCCGAACAAAATCCTCTACAACCTTCTTAGTTACAACTTTATAAGATACAGCTTCAGCCCATTTTATGAAGTAGTCTATAGCCACCAGGATGAACCTATGTCTGTTTGAAGAAGCGAGTTCGATTCGTCCGATGACGTCCATACCCTAAGCGGAGAAGGGCCAGGGCGAACTTGTTGCATTAAGTTCGTTGGGTTGTACCCATATCATGTCAGCATGTATATGGCATTGGTGACACTTTTGAACATATTTGATGCAGTCAGTTTCCATAGTCATCCAAAAATACCCTGTTCTTAGTATCTTCTTGGCCAAAATGAAACTATTCATGTGGGTTCCGCAGCTTCTGGCATGTATTTCCTTGAGCAATCTGGATTCCTCCTTGGCATCGACACATTGTAGTAATCCCAATTCAGGAGTCCTTCTTTATATAATTCCTCCACTTTGAAATAAGTGGTTGGCTAATCTGCGAAGCGTGAGCTTCTGGGTATGGTAGCACTCTCTGGGTATTCCCCCTTTTCCAAATTCTCCTTGATGTCATGGAACCGTGGATTTTCGTCAATATATTCTTTAGCATGAGCATAATAAGCCGACTGATTATGAATTCCTATTGGTATAAGATCAATGAAATTCTTATCTGGGTGTTGTATCATGGAATACAAAGTGGCTAGTGCATCTGCAAACTCATTCTGAATCCTTAGAACATGTTTGAATTCTATCTTTGTGAACCTCTTGATAAGCTCTTGTACATAGTGCAAATATGGCAATATTTTGGTGTTCTTAGTAGCCCATTCCCCAAGAACCTGGTGCACCAAAAGATCTGAATCTCCGATTACCAGCAGTTCCTGAACGTTCATGTCAATGGCCAATCTGAGTCCTAGGATGCAGGCCTTATATTCCACCATATTATTGGTGCATGGAAACCTGATTTTTGCAGATACCGGATAGTGTTGACTGATTTTGGATACTAAGACAGCTCCGATACTTACTCCTTTGAAGTTTTCCGCCCCGTCGAAGAACATCCTCCAATTATCATATGACACAGTGATATCTTCTCCTACGAATGACACTTCCTCATCAGGATATATTTTGAATGGTTCGTATTCTCCATCTACGGGATTTTCTGCCAAATGATCTGCCAATGCTTGCCCTTTGACTGCCTTCTGAGTTACGTAGACAATGTCGAACTCACTCAACAATATCTTCCACTTTGCTAACTTACCCGTAGGCATGGATTTCTGAAAGATGTATTTTAGCGGATCCATCCTTGATATGAGATATGTGGTGTATGCAAAAAAATAATTCCTCAACTTCTGAGCTATCCATGTCAAAGCATAACAAGTGCGTTCCAACAAAGAGTATCGGGCTTCATAAGGCATGAATTTCTTTCTCAGATAATATATTGCATTCTCCTTCCTTGTAATTTCTTCATGTTGTCCCAGAACGCAACCAAAGGCCCCATCTAACATGGACAAATAAAGTAGTAGAGGTCTTTCTCGTTCTGGTGGCACCAGAATGGGCAGTTTAGATAAATACTCCTTGATTTTGTCGAAGTCCTTTTGGAATTATTTAGTCCAACTCGTTGTAGCATATTTCCTTAGCATTCTGAAGATTGGCTCACATATCGTGGTTGATTGAGCTATGAAGCGACTGATGTAATTGAGGCACCCTAGAAAACTCATCACATTTTTCTTATTCTTTGGAGGCGCCAAGTTCTAGATAGATTTGACTTTTGATGGGTCTAACTCAATACTTAGGCGACTGACGATGAATCCTAACAACTTTCCAGCAGGGACTCCGAAGGCATATTTTGTAGGATTCAACTTCAAATTGTATTTTCGAAGTCGATCGAAGAATTGCTTCTAGTCTGCTATGTGATCCAGATTTCTTTTAGATTTGATGATAACGTCATCCACGTACACCTCTATTTCCTTGTGTATCAGGTCGTGAAAGATAGTCGCCATGGCCCTCATGTAGGTGCCCCCAGCATTCTTCAAACCAAATGACATCATTTCGTAATAGTATAGTCCCCATGGTGTGATAAAGGCTGGCTTTTCAGCATCCTCTTCATCCATCCAAATCTGATGGTTTCTTATGAAGCAATCCACAAAGTATTGGAGCTTATTCTTGGAACAGTTGTCAATTAGTATGTTTATGTTGGGCAGCGGGAAATCATCCTTAGGACTTGCTCTGTTCAGGTCCCAGTAATCGACACATACTCTAACTTTCCCGTCTTTCTTTGTAACTGGCATAATGTTGGCCAACCAATTCGGGTATTCGACCACTCGGAGAACCTTGACTTTAATTTTCTTGGGACCTCCTCTTTTATCTTCAAACTCTTATCTAGCTTGAACTTTCTGAGCTTCTGCTTTACTAGTAGACACACAGAATTGGTGGGTAGTTTGTGAGCTACTATGGATGTGCTTAAACCAGTCATATCGCCGTAGGACCATGCAAAGATGTCTTCATATTCCTTTAGGAATATGATATACTCTTCCCTCTGCGATAGTGATAGATGAATGCTTTTGCATGTCTCCTTGACAGTTTCGGAATCCCCAAAGTTAACAGCCTCAGTTTCCTCCAAATTAGACTTCAGTTTATTTTCAAAGTTCTCTACTTCTCTGATGATTTCCTCAGATATTATATCATCTTCAAGATCCTCTGAATCACTGTCCTTATGTTGTGTTGTCTCATTACATGTCACAGTCGTGGGTTCATCAGGATATGCAATAATTATGCTGAAAAGAATGTAGAAAGATAATAATAAATATGAAAAACAGTAATGTAATAATAAAACCTTAAAAATGTCAACAAGTACGATGGCTCGAGAAGTATTTCAAAACAAAATACTGGAAAATGTCTTAAATGCTCAAAGCTATTTGAAAATAATTAATGCTAATTTACCAGGCTACCCAGGAACTGGGCGAGCCCGAGATGGTGCAGCTGTCTAGTTCTTGAGAACAAATCCTTCTTCCACGGTCTGAATGGTAAGGTCTTCCTCCTCCTCCTCAACTATTACACTGCAGTCCATATCTTCTTCATCTAGAAACAACTTCCTCATGCCAGCAAAGAACCTTATCTTCCTCAGATCCCCACATCATGTCAGCTTGATGGAATGTCTGGTGCAGATGTGGTACGGGTCGTTCCAGTGGATAATAAGGAGCACGCCATGGTGGTGTCCAATCCTGATTTTCTTGCCATGTGTATTTATATCTGAGTCCAAAAGTCATGCCATGGTACTGTGGTTGCACGGTTTTGGTGATCCCCTGAAGCTTTTTGCTGAGACCCTTGCATGTTTCATACCCGGTACACTGCAATATGCTTTCTATCTTGTTGCTCCACCATCGGTCCTTTTCAATTGCATTAACCCGTTCATTGCGATGGTATGTTTATCCACCCAGCTTCCTTCTATTTTTGACGACCGAAACAGTCTGGTTGGTGTAGATGGGGTTGTTTCCATCTCCATGGATGATCACCTCCTGATGATTCCACTCAAACTTCACGGCTTGGTGCTGAGTTGATGCCACTACCCCGGATGCATATATACATGGACGTACCAACAATATATTGTAAGTAGCAGATATATCTAGAACTTGGAACTCGACATCAAACCAAGTCGGACCCATCTATAGATTAAGGTTGATTTCTCCAATGGTGGCTCTTTGAGATCCATTGAATGCCTTAACATTCATGCTTCCCATTCGTATCTCGTGCAGGCCTTTACCTAGTCTCTTTAGAGTGGTCAATGGACTTATGTTGAGACTTTAACCTCCATCTATCAAGACCTTGGTGATGAACTTATCTTCAAATTTCACCGTGATGTGCAATGCCCTGTTGTGGCTCATACCTTCTGGTGGTAATTCATCTTTGTGAAAAATGATTTTGTGGCTCTCCAATACATGTCTGACCATGTTAGCCATCTCTCCACTAATGATGTCGGCGGGTACATAAGCTTCACTTAAACACCTTCATCAAAGCATTCCTGTGCGCGTCTGAGTTGTGCAGTAGTGATAAGATTAGATATCTGAGCGGGAGTTTTGTTCAAGTGGTCAGCAATAGAGTATTCCTTTAATTGTACCTTTCTCCAAAGATCGTTAGTGCCAGTCTCGACAACATGCGGCTTAGGTACAACTTCCTTGCTCGTTCCTCTCAGATTCTCAGGTGTGTAAACTCTGCCTGTTCTATTCATACCTTGCGCGGTACTTGTTTCTTCCATTTTGGATTTTCCCTTTCTCCTTGTTTACGCAACATAATCCCATGGGACGACATCAGACTTGTAAGATGGTGTGGGAGCTACCATCACAGTGAAGGGTGTAGCTATCTCAATTTCAAATGGCGTCTAGGTTTGTATCACAACTGGCGTGAGGGTGACTTGAGATGTTTTAGGAGCGTGTCCTTCTCGGATGAGTCCAATGGACCCTTCTTGATCCCATTCCTCATCAGTTTCTATCGCATTCACTCCCTCACCCCTGTGATCTGGGAGAGGGTTGTTGCAAACATTTGGTGCAACTTCCTTTGTCTGTATTACCTTAGTATCGATCAATGTCTGAATCTTGTCTTTCAACATGCGACATTCCTCAATGGTATGTCCTTTCATGCCTGAATGATAAGCACATATTTTGTTGGGGTTGATCCACTGGGAGGGATTTTCCACAACAACAGTAGGAATAGGGGTAACATAAGCAGCAACCTTCAATCTCTCATACAGTTGGTCTATGGGTTCAGCAATTGGGGTATATTGTCTAGGAGGTCTGCGGTCAAAATTTGGACGTGGCTTCGGGTAGTTGTGGCAGGCGGGTGGAGATGAATAGTAATATGCAGGTTGAGTATTGTAGGTATGGTAGGTGGCATGGTATTGGTATTTTGGGGGTGAGGGTTGATATGTGGGTGGAGGTGTTTGGTATGTAAGGGGAGACTTAGGGCCCTGGGCTACCATCACGGCACACACTTCTTTATTTTTTGAAATGCCTTCTGATTGCAATTCTTTATTCGTGGCTTGCAGTGCCTCAAAATTGGTTACCATCCTATTCTTGATTCCTTTCTTTATTGTTTCTCCTAGCTTGATGATGTCGGATAACATGTGATTTTTAATGACCATTAACCTTTCGTAATAATATGGATCTTCAGCTCTAACAAAGAAGTTGTTCATTTGTTCTTATTCAAGTGTTGGTCTAAGATTTGCGGCCTCTGATCTCCAATGATTAGCATACTCACAGAAGGTTTCTATCGGTTTCTTCTTGAGGTTTTGAATGTTGAAAATGTCTGGTGCATTTTTCATGTTGAACCTGAATCTATCCATGAAACATGAAGCCATACTTACCCAACTAACCTACTTATTTGGGTTTTGACTGATATATCAAGGCAAAGCATCTCCTGTAAGGCTTTGCATGAATAGTTTCATGTGGATTTGTTCATTCTTGCCCACTCCTACAAGCTTGTCATAGTATGTTCTCAAATGAACCTTTGGATCACTGGTACCATCGAACATTTAGAACTTAGGAGGTTTGTAACCTTCCGGCAGCTCCATATCCGGCTGAATACATATGTCCTCATAGTTTAGACCTTCAACGCCTTTGCTACCTTCAACATTCTGGACTCTACATGTGAGCTTCTTGAGCTCCTCTGCCATGTTTTTAATGAGCAGGTCCTTCTCAGTTGATTTAGGTATGTATAGCATTTGTTGCGGAGTATGGGGTAAGGTTTCAACATATATCAGGTTGCTTTAATGAGTTCTCGTAACTTGGGTATATGGGTGGTCATTGGTTGAGTTTTGGGGATCGGGAGTGAATTGTGCTGCATGTTGGGGGTGTGAAAAGTAGTGGTTTGCGGATATTGAGTTGGACGATGGTGGTGTTGTTGGGGGTCGGTACTGGTGGCGGGGTAAGGTTCTGGGGAAGTACGGGATTGTGATATTGGTGTGATGCAGGAGGATTTGGTGGTGGATTTTGGTTTTGTGGGTTTTATGATGGCGTTTGGTTCTAGGTAGTCGGGTTTTGTTGGTTGATGTCCGGAACATTGAGAGTGAGGGAGATGTTTTCCATATTTCGGACCTGCTCGAGCTCGCCCTATAGTTCCAGGACAGACCAGTTTGTTCTGCCCTAGAGTACTTTTGCCATCTGAAGTTTCCACATTTTCTTCCATTGTAGCATTGTCTTTCCTGATGCTCTAATCATCCATTTTCACTTTTCCCTTATTTTTCCTTTTCGGGTCGCTAGGTGGAGGACCTCTGGATCTAGTGTGGTATGTTGATGATGCCAGTATGCACGAACCAACCTTTGGGAATGGGAATAATCAAAAAGAAAAGAAAAAGAAAAGGTAACCAGTTAGTAAGGTAAAAAATAAAAGAGTGTTTGAAATATTTAAACATGTTTCGCAAAGTTATGCAATAATTCACGTCCTAATTTTTGGGACCTCATTGTGCCTGAGGTAGGCCTAAGCGACACATATACTTGGAGAAAATTGATGCCAACTTTTCTTCATTTCATTAATTAAAAAATAGGCCAAAAAACACTTTCACTAAATCAACAATAATAATAAAGTTACTAATGGCATCAAGCCTTATTACATTGAAATCTAATTTAAGCTACAAAGCAGTAAAGAATATTATCTCCTAGTCTACTGGGTCCCTGAAGGACCTTCTCCATGCTTGGCTCTTTTTACCCCATCAATCAGGTTTCCCAGATCGCGCATATCCAACAGTAAGTAAGCTTTTGCCAGTTCCTTCCTTCATCGTCTTTCATGCCTTGACAATCCGAGAGTCTCTTTCTCATCTTCCCCTCTAACTCAATCAGTCCTTGTTCCAAGTATTCCAATCTTTCTGTTGACTTAGTGGCAATCTCTTTCCATTTCCTTATCGCCTCCATGTTTACTTTGTGCTGCTCCAGATATTTAGCTTCAGACTCGAACACCCTTTTGCGTAGCCTTTTTTACTTAACTTGTGCCTCAACCACTTCATCTATGATCCTATCCTTTATCTTGACTCCTGGATTGACATCCCCTTCTACGTCGTCTTCCAACCATGATAGATAGTAGTACATATGACCACTGTGATACCTGTCTGGCTCGATAGTTTCTCCTTCCACGGTGATCGTTTGGTTCCACATATGTTGCACCTCAAACTTGAATGGAATGACATCTCCCTTGAAATATGCTTTGTACTGGACCATGTTGGAAACCCGAGGTATGACTTCTTTCCTCCCAGCTTGTCTCATTACCCTTAAAGGAGCATAAGGATAAATGCCTCGCAACCCAATTAGTACCAAATGAGTAGTCACCCTTGACCTGATGATGAACTCACTACTAGGAAACCATTCAAGCATCCAATGCCCTTGCTCGTATGTCAGATGTTTGAAGAAACACACCCAACTTACATCATTCACAGGCTGTGCAAACCTGTCTGGGATAAACGTCATTTTCTTTGGGTGATGGTTAGCTATGTAGTCATTCAGTGTCCTTCGCAGAAGCTCTTGATGGTACTCTCCTCTCTGAAAGTGTTCTAGCAACCAGACTTATAGCAATAGATTACAACCCTCAAAATGTCCAAATCCCTGCTTGCACCGTTCTAGAGCGTGGTACATCTTAGCTAAGATCATAGGGATGATGGTATAAGTTTGTCCCTCGATATCATCCATCAAGGTCCTGGTGACCATGGCTAAGCGAGTATGAATCCTCCCCCTTTCATTGGAAATATCAGCAACCCCAAGAAGAAGACGACGAACACATAAACCCAGCGGTGCACCCAACCCAAGGAAGTAATGGCGAGTTTATCATGGTGAAGACAATACAACTTGCTATGCCTATAACACTTGTAAAGAAATTCAAAAGGGATGTATGATTTCTTTAGACATAGCAATTCATCATTCTTCTTAAAACCTAACTTTTTTAGAAAACTGTGGGGGGTGCGATTCTCTAGTACTAGTAATCCCGGACTATCCCATGGTAACTTGGCGAAGCCTCCTGCTTCTTCCAAGAGAGGAGTCATTTCTATATTGTCAAATCGGAAAACAACTATTTTCTCATCCCGAAACATGGTAGCGGCCTCAATCTATTCCCTATTTGGTCGAACGTTTAGTAAGGATGGCAGGTCACCAAGTACTCTTCTCACATGATTTTTGTCGCAAGGTGCAAGGTCTTTCCACCAATCTAGTAGCAAAGATGGGATGTTTTGGACCATATCGAATCTGGGGATTTTGTGCTTCATTTTCTGCAAACAAACAAAAGTTAGCCTTTTCCCCCTCCAGATTTGACTACTTACGCAATAATGATCAACACATTGGCATATTTGCTCCAAGTGATGCACATAATATGATAGTATCCATTGGGATTGTGTAAATCCCGTCGGACTTTGGACAAGGTTCATCTTAGCGGGTTGTTACGTTAACAATGTTTCAACCCGTACTAGGTTTAGCATGATGTATGTACATTTCAAATTGAAGTGGGTTTCTAGAAAGGTCTAGACTGGTACTCCCAAGTAGACAACTTGAGAGGAAAAGGCATGGGACCATCGATTGCACCGCTAATCGACTAGTCTACCGCAAGTAAGCCTTTCCGGTTTAAAAGGGTAATTTTTAGGAAAGCGCGGACACTCATCAAGCGCCACTATGTTGATAATTGGCACGAGTGGAGTATGATGTGGAGCATGCTTTATGCAGAAATAATAATACATCGCCAAGTATTTGCATGATAAAATACGTAAAAGCAGTAAATAAAATATCAAAAGTAAACATGAAAAGAAGAGAGAAGAAAGACAAAAGAAAGATGTCATTTTAGTTCATGAAAAATGTCGGAGAACGTAATGAAGCAGGTAAGGAAGTAAGGATGGGAGAGTCATGATATAAAAGTCTTAGACAAGATGAAAAAAGATGGAGAGCGGTCATACGAAACAAAGGAGAGTATGGGAAAGGATGTCATAGCAAATATAAACAAATAAAGGTTAATAAGGGAAGTGATGTGCATGTAATAGCAGTTTTAAAACGAATAAAGAAAAAGAAAGTAATCCACATAAGTCAAGTTCATTATGGAAAAGCCTTTGTTTCCCCAGCAGATTCTCCATGTTGTCGCGCCCCGTTTTCTCGTGAAAGCAGGTTTCGCATGTGACAACTCTTTTAAACGATATTAAAAGAGAAGAGTCTCCATATAATGATTTTAAGGTGCGTTAGGGCACCTATTTGCAAATGACTCTGTTTGACTTGTCTGTGTCACCGAAGATTGGGTAAAGGCTTAAATTACCTCAAAGAGAAGCTGTTAGGCACTCTTCGAGGTCCACAACTGTGGGTCCCAGCCAAACTTTAGACTATGTGGATTATATAGTTAAGCTAGGTGATCAAATAAATAAAGGAAAATTTAGAAGTCGAAGAGTCTTATTAAAACATGTGAAAATTGGTACAAATCTTAATGACTACAGGGATACAACTTCATTGTCCAAAGTTAAATGACTAAGTATAAATAATAAGTACATAAAGAAAAGGTAGGGGGTCCTATGTTTTTTAGCCTAAAGGATCACCTCGTGCAACATAAATAATACTTCGCAACCCCCTTGAGATAGGGGTTGCTCATATTATTCAGCGGCCACAGACTATCATCTCCTGCTACCCAATTACTATGTTAAATTTGTTTATCTAAAGCACTCTAATTCAATTCTAAATTGTACCCTATGCGTGCTTTACCCGTCCCATGCCTATGGTCCAGAAGGCTTTGGACCTACTACTTTGGTAGTACTTGACCTTCCTTAGGCTGCTCAAAATGAGAAAACTAGGCGCGCACTCAAAAAAAAAACAAATAGGACTAAATATAATCAACACCAAAGGCCCAAGTTTACCTCCTCATATAGACACGAATGCACGCCGTCAATTAGGAAAACAGTTATAGCTTAGGCCAACGATGTTCAGATTATTTGAACGAACAACTATAGACAGGCAGGCTTGGAGTTAAGGCATATTAAATTATTCAAGACCTATAGGCATAACAATTCGGCAGTTAACACTTAGCCCTATAGGCAGGATTCCTAAGCGACCAGTAGCTATTCTTTGACACATAGTTCTATTAAAGAATTCTATAGTCATGCTTTCTAGGTGAGTAGTAGCGTCCTTTAGGCATTATCTATAGTGAAGTAGTTGAGAATGTAGAATCATTCATTTATCCCTATAAGCATGCTTTCTAGGCCAGATAACAATATCCTATAGGCAGAATTTCTAATTGTTAACAATTAGACTTGGTTTTGTAACACTTTATCCTTATAGGCATATCATCTAAATGAGGCAGTATAAAGAAATATAATAGAAGCAACTGATTAATTAGTTAACCCTATATTCATGGTATCTAGATGAGTATACCAAAGGCATGTATTATTGTACCCTATAGGCATGTTGTCTATTAAGCAAAGCGTGTGATCACTATAAGCATTCAGTAGTAGATAATACAATAAGTGCAATAATTACTTAAACTAACATGCTTTGAATAAAGCACCAGTGCCAGACAAATTAAGTGAAGTGTGTGCGATCCTTATAGACATGATTTCTATCAATGTACGACACATGGAACTAAATAGCATATAGGACATGTTGAACAAAATAGCAAGTAGACCACGTAGACCCTATAGGCATATTTTCTATTCAATCATACAAGTATTAGAGTACCCCGATTCCCCAATTCATTAATTCCCCAATGGTTTAGTTTACAAATTATTACAGAACCGGATAATGAATACAATTACAAATATTACATAAAGAATAACTATAGGCCTAGAAATATGCCAAAACAAAGTAACTCAACACTGGCTGGGCCTTCAACAACCTCACTCTCAACACGACCTACATGCCCAAATCCCAGGCTTAGCAGAACAATAGAGGATGCCTGAATTAGGCAGCCAGGTCCAACAACATGCATGGTCCAATACTAGGCCCAAGATGCATGACTTACCCACTAATGCCAGACCTAAACATGCAAGTGACAATTACTCAAGGAATTAATTAAACACCTTTTCTCACTTAATTTTGAAAGTTGTAAGTAACAACAGTTCTAACCAAGGCATATAAGCAGGATCACATGAAACTTTGGAAATTACAGAAGGCATACATAAAATAGGCTCATGCTAGGTTTTAAAGTGACAGGATTGAACATCATAATCTAGCAAACTACTTCAAAGCAAAGCATAGTCTAGAATTAGCCTAAAAGACTTCAGACAGTTAACATGAGAATCTAGCAAATTCATAGACGGGAACAAGTGAGAGGCAGTTTTCACATGAAGGTTTTTAACATGAGAGCCTGATGAGGATGTAGTCACCAACAACATAGCAACAGGCTAGTGGGCATAATTAAGAATAATTGGCAATCATGCCATTTAGTTGAACATGAGACTAAACATATTAAGTATAAATCGTAGTACAAAGGTTCAAAAAAATACTAGAACTCATAATAAGTGAAAATATATCGACTAAAGATTAATAAGATATGTATGCACTAGGCCTGAACCACATATAGGAGAAGAGGCTAGATATTAAACCTCATCTTAGAAGTCTTAAGCCATATTAAGGAGCACAAAATTGAACAAGTTAGGGAGCACAAGTAACAGGAAAGCATGTTTGGTTAACACCATGATCAAGAATTAACTCTATGAAAGCATGAAGTAATACATGAATGATTCAACAGGAATTAGAATACATTTTGCTTATAAATTGGTTTGTCACAAGAATCCAGAACAAGGCAGAAGATAAATTCAGGATAAGCAACAAATATAAGTATTCAGACACATACAAACACACTAGGCATAGACATGCTTAAGAAAGCTAGAGTCAGGGCTAGAATTTAGGCCAGTTGAGATGCTAGAAGAAACAGAGTCACGAGAATAACTTCAGAGAAAATAGAGCTGCAAACAGAGGATGACATAGTAATATGTTGATTCACAAAGGTTTCAATGACATAGATATACATAGCATGAACACAAACGAATAGTAAATGAAACTGCAAGGGCCAAAGGCACTTACAAGTTATAAATTAACGGACAAGTAAGTAAGAAGAATAATTTCCAGTAGTACTTTAATCGTCAATAGCAAAAGAGCAGCAAAACCCTAAAATTTCAGTGCGTCAGAGTTCCCAAGGGTTTGAAGAGAACCCCGGACAGTGCTTACACTGAGAAAGGAGCAACAATTGAATTCTAGTGGCCTTGGCTTTCAGCCGGCCAAGGTCTCAAATTTTAGAATAGTATATAGAATGATAGAATAAGAGAGTAAAAGTAGTTAATTTCAATGACTAAGGTATGTTCAAAGGGAATTAGGGGAGGGGTTTATATAGTGGTAAAATCAGGTAGATCAACAAGGAAAGAAATCAAGTAAACATGAACAAAAAAAATAAAATCTCGCATGCAAGTCAGTAAAGCAATCAGAAAGGAAAGAAATCAAACTCCAAACCCTAGGTAGGGTTTAAAACTTAAAATAGGCCAACTGGTATGAAGAATCAAGCTTTTCTTTGTGTATATGGACGAGATTTTGTCTAAATCTCCAAGATTGAGTTGAACGGGCCTGATTCTGAGAGATAGTACTTGCCATATTTAGGCAAGTACTAAGTAAAACCATTGTTCCGAAGATGCTAATGCGGTAACCCAAATAAGGAAGGTGAATCACAAGGAGATTCCATTATCTAACCGGAATGAGAGAATGATTAGAGATGTGTCAGCTGGGTTTCTTAGGGGGAAGAATGATTGGGAGTGTTTGAGGGCGGCAGAGATAGAAAATGGGGTATAAGGCTTGGGTTATGGGATATAAAGGGAAGTGGGGTTTTTATTAAGAGTCGTTGATCATCTGAGATCAACGACCATGATCAAAGGGAGATGGGACGGGTTAGGAGAACGGGTCCCGACCGGTTTATAGGATTGGAGGGGATCTGGTTTGGGCTGGGTCGTTTATTGGAGATGGGCCAGCTGTTTTGGGCCTTGACTTGGTCTGAAATTAATTCAAAATTGGATTATAAATTAAATACACGAACATTGTTAATAAAATAATTTATAAAAAAATATTTAATAGATAATAAAATATCACTTGTGAAATTAAGTGATTGAAAATAATAACGTAACATTATAAAAAATATAAAAATGCTATTTGGTAAATAATGTGAAAAAATGTAATTATGTATAGAATATAGGCTATTATTGCAAAATTATGTAAATAGCTCTAAAATACAAATATAACTAAATAAAATAAGGTAAAAATACTATGAAACCTATATGTGGATATAAACAATAAGTTTAAATAATTTCAAAGGAAAATTAATAAATAATCAAGTAAATAAAATGCAAGGAAATTAATTTAAAGCTCTAAAAATTATGGAAAATTATAGAGAATACTTGTATAACTCTTGTAAATTAAGTAATGATGCAAAATGATATTTTGAAGGTATATATACTGTTTGAAACAATATGAGGGCAAAATTGGGTATCAACAGTCACGACCCGGAATTTCCACCTTCGAGACCGTGATGGTGCCTAACATTCACTTGCTAGACAAGTCCACATTAGAGAAATTCTTAAGCCAGTTCATTAAACAACTCAAATAATTAAACCAATTGAACTGAAATAAAACTAAAACGAAGTGCGAAGTGGCATAATACCCAAAAATATGTAAGTACAACCCGGATCTAGAGTCACAAGTGCACGAGCTTCTAGAAGTGCTACAAATAAAGTCTAAAATGAGTACAACTGTCTCGAATAAATAGTAAATAAGGAAAGAGGAAGGGGACTTCAAGGTGTGCATACACCAACAGATCTACCTCGAGTCTCCAAATATGTCAATCTGAGCTGATGCACCTCACGTATAGCTGGGACCAATACCAAAATTGGCACAAGAAGTGCAGAGTGTAGTATGAGTATAACCGACCCAATGTACTCCGTAAGTGTCGAGTCTAACCTTGACGAGGTAGTGACGAGGCTATGACAGGACACTCACATAATTAAACCTGTGCAAATGAAAATATACATATGACATAACAACAAATAAAGATTTAACATGTACGATTGGGAGGGGACATGAAAAGGGGTACAAGATACGATAACTACAATAGGAAATGACAACATGAAACAGTCAATGAACCTTCAACCAATGAATACAGCGAAATCATAATAAATAAAGACTGCACGAAATCACCCATCGTGCTTTTACTCTCAGCCTCACCATGAAAGTTAACAATGGAAAGGCATCACCCTTTGTACTTTTACTCTCAATCTCTCAATAAAATGATAAATACGGTACGACATCACCCTTCGTGCTTTTACTCTCAATTTCATTATGAAACGATAAATACGGCACGACATCACCCTTCGTGCTTTAACTCTCTTCCGAACTATGTATAAATCAATAAACGAAATAATAACCGGCACGACATCACCCTTCGTGCTTTAATACTCTCCCTTACAATGTGTGTGTGTGTGTATATATATATATATATATAAGCAAGAATAAACCTTACGTCAATAATGGCTCCACAATACCGAACCTCAACTTCTAATAATGCTCCATTATCACAATTAGTTCATAAATGCGGAAAGAAGATCAATTAAGTAATAAACTAGTCTAAGCATGCATATCATAATCAAAGAAGGAAGCAAATTACAATAAACAAGTCCCACCCGCATGCTTTAACCCAATAACAATGCATAAGTACTCGTCACCTCACATATACGTTGTACCCGATATTTTAAATGTATAGTAAATAGGCAAACAAGTCCCAATCCCTCAAGTCAAGGTTAAGCATGATACTTACCTCACTCCGCAGTCAATTCAGAGCTCTATCGGGGCCTTTCCTCTAGAATCCGCCTCCAAACCACTCGTATCTAAACATAATTGACTTGATAACGTCAAATAATGCTAAGGGAATCAATTACAATACATAAAGATAGGATGTTTACACTTTTTCCACAAGGTAAAAAAAATCAACCCCGGACCCGCTTGGTCAAAATCCGAGGTTCAGACAAATATTTATTTGCCCATTCACCCTCGAGCCAAATTGTATAATTTGTCTTGAAATCCGACCTCGAATTGAGGTCTAAATCCTGAATTTGCAAACCCCCCATCACCCAATTCTTCCTAAATTCCTAGTTTTCTACCATGGAAGAACAAAGATTAAGGCTAGAAATTAATGGGTGATGTTAGAAATGGAAGAAAATGAGTTAAAGTGTACAAACCTATGAATGGGTGTTGAGTTTTCCCCACAACATTGCCTATAGGCCGAGCTCTAATGAAGAGTTTATGAAAAATGGAAGAAATCCCGTTTTTGGACGGTTTTAAGTCACTAGCGCCAGGCCTTCTTCGTGTTAGCAAAGGTCCTGACACGATTGCGAAGCACAACAACTCATTGGCCTACGCATTGGCGAATTACCCTTCGCGTTCGCAAAGGCTTGCACCCACCTGCCCCCGGGTTCACGATCATAGTGCCGCGTTCGCGAAGAGTAATGGTCAGTTTCCCCCTCCCAGGGCGATGTCCCTACGCGTTCGCGAGAAGCTGGTTGCGTTCACGAAGGATAAAACCCCCAACACTCTGCATTCGCGACCCAACTATCACGTTCGCGATGAAGAAAATCCTCCCCTGTCCCAACTCCCCTTCGCGATCGCGAAGCACATGACAGCAGATACAGAAGAAGTTTAAGAAACCATAAATTTGCTAAGTTCAAATGGTCTGTAGGCTATCTACAACTCACCCGAGCCCTCAGAGCTCCAAAACAAACATGTACACAACTCCAAAAGTATTATACAAACTCGCTCGCATGATCAAAATACAAAAATAACACCTAGAACTATGGATCGGACACCGAATCAAATGAAATTTTCAATGAAACTTAAGAATTTCTATTTTAACAACCGGATGTCCGAATCACGTCAAATCACTTTGATTTTGCGCCAAATTTTGCAGACAAGTCATACATACAACAATAGACCTTTACCAAGTTCTGGAACTAAAATACGGAAGAATTATCTACAAAGTCAAACATTAGTTCAATTTATAATTTTTTAAAACCTTTAAACTTTACGTTTTCAACAAATTGCGATAACTCAAGTTAGGGACCTCTGAATTCGATTTCGGGCATACGGTGTAACGACCCGACCAGTCGTTTTGAACCCTAGCATATCGTTCAGTAGTTTCAAGCCCTGGGAAGCTTCACTTCAGGTATTATGCCTTATATGCATGGTTGGAATTTAATTTCGGGAAATTCGGAGTTGATTTTGAAAGTAAATTCTAATTTCCGAAGCCTTAAGTTGGAGGAATTGACTAAAATGTAATTTTTGAGTAAACAACCTCAGAATTAGGATTGGAAGGTTCCAACAGGTTCGTATGATGATTTTGGACTTGGACGTATGTCTGGATCGGGTTTTGGAGGACCCGGGAGCGTTTCGGCGCCTATTATGGAAGTTGACATTTTGGAAGAATTTCCTAAATTTGGGTTGAAGTGCATTTTAATGTTATTAATGTATATTTGGGATTCCGAGCTTGAGAATAGCTCCGTATGGTAATTCTAGTATTGGGAGCGCATCCGAATGTGGATTTGGAGGTCCGCAGGTCATTTTGAGGTCATTTGGCGAAAGCTAGAATTTGAAGGTTTTTGAGGAATTTGACCGCAAGTAGACCTTTTGATATCGGGGTCGGATTCCAATTTTGAAAGTTAGAGTAGGTCTGTAATGTCAAATGTGACTTGTGTGCAAAATGTGAGGTCAATCGGATATTGTTTGATAGGTTTCGACATCGAATGTAGAAGTTTGAATTTCTAAAGTTCATTAAACTCGAATTGGGGTGCGATTCACGATTTCAATGTTGTTTGATGTTAGTTGAGGCCATGAGCGATTTCGTATGATATTTTTAGACTAGTGTGAATGTTTGGTGTGGAGCCTCGAGGGCTTGGGTGAGTTTCGGACGTGTTCAGATGGTTGATAAGGCTTCAGTTTTCTGGTTTTTCTTTGTTGGTGTCTCAGGTATCGCAAATGCAAGAATTGATTCGCATTTGCGAACCTCGCATTTGTGAGAAAGGCTTCGCAATTGCGAAGAAGCCTGATCTGGGCAGGAATCGCATTTGCGAGATTTCCAGACGCATTTGTGACCAGCCTGCCTTTGCATTTGCGAGCTTTTGGTCGCATTTGTGAGCTTTTGGTCGCATTTGCGACCTTGGAAGTGGGGAGCTCAGCTTCGCATTTGTGATGATTTTGTCGCATTTGCGATTTTCGCATTTGCAAACCATATGTCGCAAATGCGACATATGTGACCTGTGCAATAGCTTTTAATGCGAGACTTAGCTCATTTCCCACTTGGACTTAGGCGATTTTTGAGAGCATTTTGAGAGGGGCTTCTATCATAATCAAGAGATAAGTGATTTCTTCTAGTTGTGAGTTAAATACAAGGTTTATACATGGATTAAGACATGAAAATTTCTAGAAATTTGGGATTTTGAAGAAAAACCTAAAAAATGGTATTTTTGGATTTGGACCTCGAATTTGGGCATGGAATTGAGAATAAATTATATATTGGAGTTCGTAATGCTATGGGTAGTGTTTATCTTCAAAAATTTTCGGAATCCGGGCACGTGGGCCCGAGGGTTACTTTATCGATTTTTCAATCGGAGTTGAAAATTATTATAAATTAATTAATTATGAGTATTAGAGTATATTTTGATTGTGTTGCATCTTATTTGACTAGTTTTGGAGCGTTGGGCATCGGTTTGAGTTTTGGAAGGGCTTGGGAGCCGGTTATGGAATTGCGGAGCGAGGTAAGTCTCCTTTCTAACCTTGTAAGAGGGAATTAACCCCATAGGTGAACTAAATTATTATGTGCTTCTATTTGTGGAGATTACATACACACGAGGTGACGAGAGTCCGTACGTAGCTACTAGCTATGCCTATGTACGGGTAATTTTAGGCTTACATCATGCCTTGTGGGTATTGATTTTTATTTATGTTTATTGTTTGTCTTGAGAAAGAGCGGGATTGAGTTTGCTTATTAAATATTTTGAAAGGAGTTGAAACTGAGGAAAAATATAGATCTTAAAAGTTTTCATTTGAATTTTGTATTTTGAAAAGAATGGAAGAATACTATAATAACTTAAGAAATATATGTGTAACTGCGTCGCAAGTATGATCCGCGAACAAAGTAATTTCTTAAATTTACATTTGACCGCATCGCATGTATGATCCGTGAGTGGGTTAATAGATGCATCTATGGTTCGCGTCGTTCGACCCTCGGCAATGCACAATTTACATTTATGTTGGATTGGGCCGAACGTCCTCGGTGGTATTTATGTGTGATAATAGAACATGAAGTTCCTTTTATAATTGGTATAAGTTCTTTATTTGAAAGATCATTTGTTTAAAATGAAGGAAGGGATTTGAGTTCTTAAATATGGTGATGAATTGTTCAGTTATTTCTTATCCTGAGTTTTATGGTTATATATATCTTGCTTAATTAGACTTTCATATTATCATATTGTTGGCCCTTAGTAAGTGTCAAAGTCGACCCCTCGTCACAACTTGTTCGAGGTTAGATGGGATACTTACTGGGTACGCGTTGATTTACATACTCATGCTACACTTGCTGCAAATTTTTGTGCAGGTGCATATATGTCCAGTGGCCTTGTGGGCGCAGAGGAGCAGTTATTGCAGAGACTTAGGTGAGCTGTATTCCACGTTACGAGTCCGCAGCCAGCAGAGTCTCCTTCAGAGTATTTATAGTTTCTTGTCCAATTTGTGTTCCAGACAGATGTTTGATAGTAGGCTATAATTATGTAGTTTAGCTACTATTTTCACTCTAACTTAGTTGCACTTTATTGATATTTGAAATGTTAAATGATAATAAATTGCTCTAATTAAGAACTTTATGCTTTGCAGGAGCAATTCCGGGCTATGGGGACGTTAAAGAGTGTTTTGGAACTAATACGGAGCATTGAAGGCTAATTGGAGGTTAGCGCGCTTAAAAAGAAGAAAGAAAAAAATGTTGTAGAAAATCCTCCAGGTGCGTGGTCGATTCGTAGCCGCACACTGTGCCGCGCAGAAACTGGCCAAAGTGCGCGGTCGATGCGTGGTTGATGCGCGGCCGCGCACGTGCTTCCAAGAAAAATCATCCAAGGCCAATTTTGTAATTTGAGAGGCGACTAACCTTGACCTATATGAAGCCCAGCTCACCCAAAACTAGGGCATCTCTGTTTTTAGAAGAACTTTAGAGGCAAAAACACAAAAGGAGCAAGACGGAGAATTCTCCTACGAGTTTTTCATCTTCTTCTTCTTAATTCCAATGTTGGTTATGACTTTTTATATTGTAATCTTGCATAGTAGTATAAGTAGCTAAACTCGTCATCTAGGGTTGATGGAACTAATTGTTGGATGAAGTCTTGATTACGTTTTGATATAATTGAGCCGTTTCTACTCTATAATTGTTCAACTATGTGTTTCTTGTGATTAATTGAAAGGGACCTTGATTAATCGTGTCTAGTTGTCTAGTGTTGCTTGAGAAAGAATACTTGATTAGATTGTTGTTGAACAATGCTACTTTCGAGTAAGTTAAGAGATTAATTACTTGAATTTAAAAGCAGGATTAGAGATAACGAAGCTTTGGTGTGATATTTATGAGTTGTACAAATTGTCAACTAGAGTAGTTCGAGAGAATGCTTCTGTAAATTATCATAATTGATAGAGAGATAAGTACGGTAAGCAGAAACTCATCATCTTTATAGAGTGTTACGACGAGATTATAGCCAACGTGTCAGGAATTAATCCGACAATTAGGAAAATCAATATCCCTAGATTCTTTTAGCCTTGAATTTAACTTCATTCTTGCTTATTGATAGTTTTTATTGTCATGTTTCCTTAGTTAAATAATTTCTGTTAATTATCAAATAAAATCTTGAACTCTGAAAATGGTCTGAGCTTATTATTAGCGATACGAACAGTTGTAGCTAAGCCTTAGTTCTCTGTGGGATTCGACTTCGGACTTGTAAACCGAATTATATTTGCACTGACCGCTTAGTCCTTATTATAAGGCATATCAATGTTGTATTTTATTTTATATTCCTAGTTGATGCTCATGCACTTGTGACACCGGGTTTTGGGCGATTATGGGTTGCACTGTATTGGAACTTTTAAAGATATTATTATTATTTATTTTATAAACTTTATCTTTTACTATTCAATTAAAGGAAATATGATTTAAAAAATAATAGAAACGAGAACCGAATTAGGTATTTATTTTTGCCTTGCATGACAACGGTGTCCGGCGCCATCACGACTAAGGCTGTGCATGGATCGGATCTGATCGGATTTAGTATATTTCGGATTCGGATTTCGGATTCTACAATATGTAATCTGAATCTGATCTGAATTAATATTGGATCAGATCAAATTTTAAAGTTTGGATCGAATCAGATTTTTGAATTTCGGATCGGATTATTATGCCTCAAAGTTGCAAACTCATATGTATATTTTCTTTGTAAAAGAGGCAATACAGTAAGAAAAATTCATATTTCTGCAATTATGATAGTACTATGGTGCCAATATAGCTAAATCCAGCAATTGTAAAGGTAATAACTTGGAGGAAGATGTAAAGGAAGTACTGACTATCCGAAACTAAAGTTTAATATTTATACATGCCCTAATAATTTCGGATTTTGGATCGGATCAGGTTACAATTATACCAATCCGAATATCCAAAATTTTAATAAACACAATCCAAAATCCGATACAAATATCTGAAATCTGAAATCCGAAATCCGAAATTGAGCGGATCGGTTCGGATTTCGGATATCCGATCCAAAGGAATAGCTCTAATCACGACCCTTATAGATTTTGGGTCGTGACATACGGCCAAGTCTCAAATCATGATACGGACCCACATGAACTGTTAAAATACGTATTCGGGTCCGTTTTCTCAAAACGTTGACCAAAGTCAACTCAAATGGATTTTAAGGCATGAATTCACATTTAGTCAGTATTTCACATAAAAGCTTTTCAGGAAAAGGCACGGACTGCGTATGCAAATCGAGGAAGGCTAAAAGGAACTATTTGGGATTTCGAAACACAGAACTAAGGGTTAAAACTCTAGATGACCTATCGGGTCATCACAAATTTTCATCAATATAGTTCTTTTCCATGTAAATATATTCATAATTGTTACATAAAAAACACTACATAAATCCAATGGTGATTCTAGCAATAGTTGCATTAGATGGTATTAGAAAGTAGCTAATTTGTTAATATAGTACTTACTCAAGTCTATCAGCATCAATGAGCTTTGTGAATTGGCTATTCATTTTAAACGATGACATTATTAATTAATTTGTTCAAATCTGACGATCCAAAATTAGATTATTTTAGTTGATGAATAATTTATTTATAAAAATAATAGTATAGATAAAACAAAGCTATTAAATTTTTATAATACACAAAAGAATTATTTTAATTATAATGTTAATATATCATAAAACTGAAATGAATTTCAAATTGAATAGATTGAGTGAGATGTATAAAAAACTACTATGACAGTTTTTACCTTTATTAAGTTAGTTAAATAGGATCAACAATATCATTTTCGAAAACTTGTATTTTCTTTTTAACTTTTATTTTATAACTCAAACATATTTTTCATATAATTTATGTAACTTTTAGAAGTTTATACTCATCGAGATGGGTACATAAGCAACGCGCATACTTTTGTAACGACCCGGCCGGTCATTTTGAGAGTTAGAGTCACGAACCCTTATTAACTACTTTTCCCATATCTATTTATGCTATTGTGAATTGCCGGGATGATTGATTTTGAGTTTCAGAGTGTTTTGGGACACTTAGTCCCTAAATGAGAGCTTAAGTCTTAGAATTTGGACCATAGTCGGAACTGTATGAAAACAGTTCCGAAATAGAATTCTGTTGATTCCTTTAGATCCGTTAGGTGATTTTGGGCTCAGGGGCATATCCGGAATGTATTTTGGGGGCCCATAGCTCATTTAGGCTTGAAATGGCGAAAGCCGAAATTTTGGAGTTTTGGACCGGTAGTGAAAATTTTAATATCGGGGTCGGAATCCGATTCCGGAAGTTGAAGTAGGTCCATAGTATTGAATATGACTTGTGTGAAAAATTTGGGGCCAATCAGACATGGTTTGGTTGGTTTCGGCATCAGTTGTCGAATTTGGAAGTTTCAAATTCTTTAAGTTTGAATCGGAGGATGATTTGTGATTTTAACATTGTTTGATGTGATTTATGGATTCGACTAAGTTTGTATGGTATTTTAGAACTTGTTGGTATGTTTGGTTAAGGTCCTGAGGGCCTCGGGTGTGTTTCGGATGCTCAACGGGTCATGTTTGGACTTAGAGAAGTGGCAGATTTTTGGTGTTTTATTGCAGAAATATCCTTCATCGTGTTCGCGAGAGGTGCCTCGCGATCGCGTAGAGCATCTGGGAAACGAAGCTAAGTTGTTCTTTGCATTTGTGATATTGTTCTCGTGTTCGCGAAGGTGCGGGACCTGAAGCCTACGCGTTCGCGATATGGTCCTCGCGTTGCGTAGAGGAACAGGGCAGAGGGAGCTTCGAGCATTATGCCTACGCGTTTGCGAAGAGGTTCCCGCGTTCGTGAAGGGTCCGTCAGTGGAAGGTACGCATTTGCGAGAGTCCCCTCGTGTTCGTGAAGGAGGAATTTTAGGCCAGTGGAAGATTGTTTATCGCATTCGCGATCGTGATGTCGCGTTCGCGAAGAAGAATGCACCTGGGCAGAATTTAAGGTTAAGAAACGAGGGTTGAGTTCATAACACAAAAATTTGATTGAGAGCTCGGTAGAAGGTGAAATTTGGAGAGATATTCGGAAGAAGTTTTTGGATAATGATTTCTAACTCCTTTATGGTGATATTCCACTAATCTATGGTTGATTTCATCATTTAATTTTGGATTTTGGGGTTGAAAGTGGGAAAAATTTGGAAGAACCTTTTCAACAAAAATTTCGAGTTTTGAAAGGGGATTTGTGGTCGGATTTGAATAATTTTTATATGGTTAGACTCGTGAGTGAATGAGTGTTCGTATTTTGTGACTTTTATCTAATTCCGAGATGTGGGCCCCATGGGTAATTTTTGAGGTAATTTTGAAATTTTTGTTAAAGTGTTTATTTAATTAATTAGATGAGTCTATTATGGTTGTGTTTATGATATGTAATTGCTTTTAGCTAGATTTGGTCCATTCGGAACCGGATATTCGTGGGAAAGGCATTGTGACCGATTGATTGAGCTTAGTTCAAGGTAAGTGGCTTGCCTAACTTTGTGTGAGGGAAATCCCCTTAAGATTTGGAACTATTGTGATATGTGACCGCCGTGTACGTGAGGTGACGAGTACGTACACTGGCTATTTGTGGTAAAACCTGATTTTCTTACCGAGCAACAACATATTTTCCTGTTATTTTGAGTTATACCATTTTAATGAGTACTAATCTATTTTCATTCTTAATTGAGTTATTCCAATATGTGTAGCTATCATGTTTAGTCTAATACAACATGTCTACGTGTCTTAATTGTTTATGTGAATTCCGTGCAGCATGCTTAGTGAATTTCCTGCTTCTTCCCTGGCTGGAACTTAGTCTAAATTGTAAGAATTTTGTGATGTAGTTGTATTTCTATCATTCGCGCTGCATATTTACTTTGGGACTATGGAACGGTATTCTAGGAGATCCCCATGTACTATATATTTACTTTGGGACTACGGAACAGTATTCCGGGAGATCCCCCAGTTTCTGAGCATGTTCAGCACCTTAGCTTAGGCTGGATTTTCCACTTGCTCCTGCCACATCTCAGGCCGGGGGAGTAGCATATACTCCCATCGCCGGTACTCCAGAGTAGCGGGTTCAAGTCGACCAGGTTCTAGAGGTTGTACCAATGCAGCCGGTAGCTCCAGCTCAACCTGAGGTTAGGGAAACATCTTCTGAGGTAGAGCAGCTCAGACTTTAGAGGTACAAGAAGTACCACCCACCTACCTTCAGCGGATTGGCTACAGATGATGCTCAGGGTCTTCTGGAGGAGTGTCATCGTATTCTCTATACTACGGGCGTAGCGGAGATGAGCGGGGTTTCTTTTACTACATTCTAGCTTAGAGGAACAACCTATCAGTGGTGGCGTGCCTATGAGTTGAGTAGTCCGGCTGAGGCAGCTTCACTTACATGGACTCGGTTCTCGGATATGTTTTTGAGAGAGTATGTCCCTCAGAGCCTCAGGGACTCATGGTGTGTGAAGTTTGAGGGTGCTATGACTGTGTCATAGTATGAAATCCGCTTTAGTGATTTGGCCCGACATGCACCGGCCTTGGTTGCCACAGTTCGAGAGAGGGTTCGACGATTTATTGAGGGACTCCACCCCAGTATCAGGATTAGAATGGCCAGGGAGTTGGAGATGGATATTTCTTATTAGCACGTTGTGAGTATCTCCAGGAGATTGGAGGGCATGCTTGTTCGGGATAGAGAGGAGAGGGAGGACAAGAGGTCTCGAGAGACGGGTTCTTATTCTGGTGCTCGTGTCCCAGCAGCTTGCCATGGTAGGGGTTATGTGAGCCGCCCCGTTCATTCATCTCTTCCAGCCGCCAGTGGTGTTCCAGCTCCTTCTAGACCCCAGGAGCCTTATTATGCACCGCCAATATCTAATGTGCCTCCTGCATAGGGTGTTTCTAGCAGCCAGTCCAGCAGACTTGGACAAAGCCATCCATATCAACCACGCACTCCCAGAGCTTGTTTTGAGTGTGGAGACACCCGCCATATGGTGAGGGATTTCCCCAGGATTCGGAGGTGTGTGCCTCCACAGGCTTCTCATCTACAACGTGCTCCACCGGGTCCTCAAGCTATGATTACAACACCAGCTTCCACCCCACCTGCTCAGCCAGCTCGAGGTGGAGGTCAGGGAGGTAGAGGTCGCCCTAGAGGGGGTGGCCAGGCCAGATACTATGCCCTTCCTGCTCGTACAGAGGCATTTGCTTCTGATTCTGTCATTACAGGTATTGTTCCAGTCTGTTATAGAGATACGTCGGTATTATTTGACCCAGGCTCTACATATTCCTATGTGTCCTCTTATTTTGCTCTGTATTTGGGCGTATCGTGGGATTCTTTGAGTTCCCCTATTTATGGGTCTACTCTTGTAGGAGATTCTCTTGTTGTGGACCGCGTGTATCGGTCGTGTTCAATTGCTCTTAGTGGTTTTGAGACCAGAGCCGACTTATTATTGCTCAGCATGGTAGATTTTGATGTCATCTTGGGCATGGACTGGTTGTCGCCCCATTTTGTTATTCTTGATTGTCACGCTAAGACCATGACGCTAGCTATGCCAGGTTTACCGCGGTTAGAGTGGAGAGGTACCTTAGAGTATACTCCCACCAGAGTTATTTCATTTCTTAAAGCTCAACGAATGGTTGAGAAGGGGTGTGACGTGTATCTAGCTTATGTGAGAGACGTCAGTATTGATACCCCTACAGTGGAGTCAGTTCCAGTAGTGAGGGACTTTCCAGATGTGTTTCCAGCTATTATTCCGGGCATGCCGCCTGACAAATATATTGATTTTGGCATTGATTTGTTGCCGGGCACTCTGCCCATCTCTATTCCTCTATATCGTATGGCTCCTCCTGAGTTGAAAAAGTTGAAGGAGTAGTTACAGGAGTTGTTTGATAAGGGCTTCATTCAGCCCAGTGTGTCACCTTGGGGTGCTCCTGTCGTATTTGTGAAGGAGAAGGATGGTTCTACTCAAACATTTATGACAAGTAGTAATATATGTTTGATACACTAATTGGCTTGCCTAGCTGCGATGTTGGGCGCCATCATGACCTATAGGTGAAATTTGGGTCGTGACAATGTGGTATCAGAGCACTAGGTTCACATAGGTATCATAAGTTATGAGCAGGAATAGTAGAGTCTTGCGGATCGGTACAGAGACGTCTGTACTTATCTTCGAGAGGCTACAGGGTGTTAGAAAACTACCTATCTTCATCTCCTATTGTACAGTTGATGTAGTACTAAGTAGCTTTTCAATTTAATACGCACGATTCCATAAGAGTATTTAATAGAAATGCCGAGGTATACGGCCCAATCCTATCATAATATGTGCACTGCCGAGGGTCGAACGACACAAACCATAGATACATTTATTATATTGTCGAGGCTTACAGCCCGCTCCCATGAGAGTGTGATACATAATCCTGCCGAGGCGAACAATCCCATCACATCATAATGTGCGCACTGCTGAGGGTCGAACAGAACAAACCATAGATGTATTTATTATACTGTCGAGGCGAACAGCCCGATCCCATTAGAATAAGAAGCTTTAAAGGGTCCTTGACCCCGTTCACGAATAAACGTGCGAGTTATGAACTTTAAGGAAGCTTTTCGATGAAAACGCACAACTCCGGAGAAATTCGTAAGGGGAGCAAAATTATTCCGCAGCTAAATCAAGTAGCTCGTCACATCTCTATAATAGCGAGTCTATCACCCTATACAAGTCTAGTCTCAAGTCACAATGCGAAATAAAGGAATTTAAACGAGCAAAGATAACTCAAATAGTACAATTATAGCATGGCGTGAGCCTAAGTCTACCCGGACATAATTAGGAATTCAAGCATACGCACGGACACTCGTCACCTCATACGTGCGTAACTCCAACAACATGTAGCACACAAGAATATAACACCTACGGGGTAATTTCTCCCTCACAAGGTTAGGCAGGAGACTTACCTCGCTCCGAAGTTGCATAACCGGCTCCAAAACCACTCAAACACCTCAAACCGATGCACGTCTCTCCAAAACTAGTCAAACAATGTGCAAACCAATCAAAATATACCCCAATACGTATAATTCAACAATTTATAATGATTTCCTAACTTCGCTCAAAAGACACCAAAGTCAATCTTCGGGCCCATGTGCCCGGATTTAGAAAATTGTTGAAGATAAACCTTACCCATAACATTACAAACTCACATATATAATTTATTCCTAATTTCATTTCCAAAATCATGGTCAAAATAAAAAATTATCAACTCTAGGTTTTCTAACAAAATCCCACAATGTTTCTTAAATTTTCCTCCTTAAATCCACATATAAACCTTACATTTAGCTCACACAAAGTGAGAAATTTCTGACCTTGTGTTGCATGATGAAAACTCCTCAAAATCTTCCCAAGAACCGAGCTCAAAATATTCCAAATGAAAATAACGTAATGACCAAGCTCGATCCCTTATGTTCTGCCCAGATTTTGCTTCTGTGGACAGCATCTTCACATCTGCGAAGTCGCTTCTGCGACCACAAATGCGCATCTGCGAAGTCCACTGATCAGCAGTCCCATCGCACCTACGGACTCCTTCCCGCTTCTGCGCAACCGCACATGTGAAGCCATAACCACCTCTGCGCTCCAGCTCGCTTATGCGACCACTCTGTCGCTTCTGCGTAGCGTTCCCTTTTCCGTTTTTACGAAGCCTTCCCCAGCCAGCCTTCCTCGCTTCTGCGATGCGATCCTCGCTTCTGCGACCCAGCTTCCACATAAGCGATCGCACCAACAACCAGAAACAAAATCCCAACATTTCCTTAGTCCAAAAATCAATCCGCTAACCATCCGTAATCCACCCGAGGCCCCCGGGACCTTAAATAAATATACCAACACGTCCCAAAATACAATACGAACTTAGTCGAGGCCTCAAATCACGCCAAACAACGTTGAAATTACGAATCGCACCTCAAATCAAATTATAAACTTTCAAATACCAAAATTCTATATCTTGTGCCGAAACATACCAAATTAATCTGGAATGACTTCAAATTTTACGCACAAGTCACAAATCACAATACGAACATATTCCAATGCCTGGAACCTCAAACGTACATCGATTATACCAAAATCCACTTCAAACCAAACTTACGAAATTCTTAAACCTTTAAAATGTCAACCTTCCACAATAAGCGCTGAAATGCTTCTGAACCACCGATACTCAACCCCAAAATAGGCCCAAGTCAGAAATCACCATACAAATCTATTGGGACCTTCAAATTCTGATTCTGAGGTCGTTTACTCAAAAGTCAAACCTTAGTCAATATTTCCAACTTAAAGCTTACGAAATTAAAATTTGCTTTCCAAATCAACTCCAAACTTCTCAAAATTCAATTTCGACCACACGTACAAGTCATAATACCTAAAGTGAAGCTACTCAAGGCCTCAAACCGCCGGAAGACGTGCTAGAGATTAAAACGACCGGTCGGGTCGTTACATTCTCCCCCACTTAAACATACGTTCGTCCTCGAACATGCCTAGAACTACTCCGGAGTTGCCCCAAAATCATTGTTCAAAACTTTATGCACCTACCCATGCCACCATAACCAGTTCAGCACATTAGCTCAAGCCAGACTGAAGATCCTCCCTTTTTATTTAGTCAAAGCCTTATAACCAAATTCCAACCTCTGAATTCCTCTATAAGACTCGATTCTAACATACGAACACCATATAAATCCTTACATAATGCACCCAATATGACCATGCTCTTCCGCTGAAATCACACCATGCACCATATAAGTCACTTGACCATAACAATAGCTATAATTTCACGAACTCGGTGCCCGCAATACACCTCATAACACTTATAAGCCCTGTTCCAACTCTCGCAATACTACCACGACGGAAGAGATGTGTGGAAACTAATAACCACCTGCCGAACCAACAAATCATTGAGTCTCTCCTCCTGATATGAACATTACCTCTTTTTGAATGGAATAACGATAATTTCTCTTTAATATACCCTTCATAACTCGGATCGCACTAATCACAGGTCTAATAACCTCGTCTTACCCAGCACAAGTTTATCAGGAAGTAATCCATCTCAATCACTGCCAAAAATCTCATATGATGCCAATAATGCGCCAACAAGCTACAAACTCGAATGTGATACATAACGAAACATAAACTCTAGGAAAGCACTACCCAGCCCGCGTAACAAATACAATGACAGAACAGATGCTATGAACCCATCTCAAAGAATGAGAAACAAAAATACACAAGTATATGGAACCGTATTCAACATCTCATTGTTGCGGTGTGCAAGCTGATCCAAATATGGTATCGTTGTGGCATGAAATCCGATCCAAATATAATATCGTTGCGGCGTGCAACCCGATCCAAATATGATACCGTTGTAGCGTGCAACCCGATCCAAACAACGTACCTATTTCGGCGTGACACCCGACCCACACATAACAATAAATAAGGAAATACACATCTACTCATAATGTTTATACCTACAAAATACTGAATATCGTTTACAAGCACGCCAAGTGCAAAAATACAACCCCGAGGAGACGGATAGTGCAATACACCAAGCACAACTAAGGTGCGATAAATGGCATGCATTTCGAGAGCCATCCTGCTCATATAACACCACAAGTTACACGGTACCTCAACACATGTGCGAATAATCAAGCCGTCTCAATCCGGAACAACTCCCACAGTTGACAACCAAATGAATAGAGTGCCTTCCAGGCATAAACTCTCACATTAACAATAGTACCATAATCTCTATGCTTGGTTTCAATCTTTAACAATCAAGTGACTAATATGATAGACTTATATAGATTTCCCCATGGGATACTCTCCCACAACCTTTTGCTTCAGGTAGCAAAGTTTGCACATCCATAACACCAACCGTTCTAATTCTGTAAAGCAATTCAAGAATCTGCAAATCAATACACCAAGCCTCTTATATAGAACGCCATTCTTAGGTGACACTAAGATAGTGCCAGCTTTCTCTAAACATCTTAAATTTTCCCCACTCATCTGAGCTAGTGACATTCTTGTCAACACTGAACCATAACTTTGATCCTCCACTTACAATTCTCATGCCGCTCACTGTACCTATCATGCCGCAATGTGAGAGTACAAGGATTCATCATAACTCCTGAACTACTAGTAGAATAAACACTTGAATGGATAGAAAGCTTTTACTTAGCTTATTTCAGAAGAACCAATGCAATCACGCAACTGAATTCCCAAACCGTAGAAAATACAAACCTCAAGTCGTGATCTAAACAGACATGACTCTTCCGCAGCCCATTTACATAATAAGACTATTTGAATCAAATACCTCCCAAATCAATCATTTTATGGTGGCTGTCAAGCCCGCACGTACAACCACAAACCACATGTATAAATTCACACACCGAAAGAACTGATCATTTCCACAATCATGTCGATTCAACCATAACTAACTGACCCAACTTCTTCTAATTTACTCTCGACTTGCCTTAGGAAAAATAATAGCTCCATCCAAAAATGTAACATGTGGTTTTGTCAAAATAATACACACGATTCCATAAGAGTATTTTATATAAATGCCAAGGCGTACGGACCGATTCCATCATAATATATGCAATGTCGAGGGTCAAACGGCACAAACCATAGATACATCTATCATATTGCTGAGGCGAACGGCCTGCTCCTATGAGAGTGTGAAACAATCCTGCCAAGGTGAATGGCCGGATCCCATCATAATGTGCGCACTGCCGAGGGTTGAACGACATGAACCATAAATGTATCTATTTTACTGCCGAGGCGAATGGCCCGATCCCATTAGAATAAGAAGTTTAAACAGGTCCTTGACCCCATTCACGAATAAATATGCAAGTTATGAACTTTAAGGAAGCTTTTCAATGAAAACACACAACGCGGGAGAAATTCATAAGGGGAGCACAATTATTCCATGGCTAAATCAAGTAGCTCATCACATCTCTACAATAGAGATTCTATCACCCTATGCAAGTCTAGTCTCAAGTCGTAACATGAAATAAAGGAATTTAAACGAGCAAAGATAATTCAAATAGTACAATTATAGCATGGCGTGAGCCTAAGTCTACCTAGACATAATCAGGAATTCTAGCATACGTACGGACACTCATCACCTCGTATGTGCGTAGCTCCCACAACATGTAGCACATAATAATATAACACCTACGGTGTAATTCCCCCCTCACAAGGTTAGACAGGAGACTTACCTCGCTTCGAAGTTCTATAACCTGCTCCAACCCCACTGCAACACCTCAAACCGATGCCTGTCTCTCCAAAACTATTCAAACAATGTGCAAAACAATCAAAATATACCCCAATTCATATAATATAACAATTTATAATGATTCACAACTTCGCTCAAAAACCAACAAAGTCAACCCTCAGGCCCATGCGCTCGTATTCCGAAACTGTTCGAAGATAAACCTTACCCATAATATTACGAACTCAAATATATAATTTATTCCTAATTCCATTTCCAAAATCGTGGTCAAAATCCAAAATTATCAATTCTAGGTTTTCTACAAAAATTCCACAATTGTTCTTAAATTTTCCTCCTTAAATCCACATATAAACCTTACATTTAGCTCACAACAAGTGGTAAATTACTTACCTTGTGTTGCATGATGAAAACTCCTCGAAATCGCCCAAGAACTGAGCTCCAAAAATCCCAAATAAAAATGACGAAATGAACAAGTTCGATCCTTTATGTTCTGCCCAGATTTCACTTTTGCGGACAGAATCTTTGCATCTGCGACCACAAATGTGCATCTGCGAAGTCCACTGGTGTAACCACCCGGCCGGTAGTTTTGAGAGTTGTAGCCCAGTTCCCCCATTTACTGCTTATTTTGTACTTTATAACTATTATGTGACTTGACGGGGTAGTCGGTTCGGGTCCGGAAAGATTTCAGAACGAAATGAAGCACTTAGTCTCATAGTTGAAAGCTTAAGTTGAAATGATTGACTTGATGTAGATATATGAGTAAACAACTTCGGAATACAATTTTGATGTTTCTGTTAGCTCCGTTTGGTGATTTTGAACTTCGAAGCGTCTCCGGATTGTAATTTGGAGATCCGAAGTGGAATAAGGCTTGAAATGGCGAAAGTTGAATATTTGGAAAGTTTTCCCAGGAGTGGACTTTTTGATATCGGGGTTGGATTCGGATTCTGGAAGTTGGAGTAGGTCCGTAATGTGAAATGTGATATATGTGCAAATTTCGGGGTCAATCGGACGTGTTTTGATAGGTTTTGGCGTCGTTTGTTGAAGTTGAATTTCCTTATTTTCAATAGGCTTGAATTGGGATGTGATTCGTCTTTTTGGAGTTGTTTGATATGATTTAAGGGGTCGACTAAGTTTGGATGAGGTTTTAGGACTTGTTAATATGTTTGGTTGAAGTCCTGGGAGCCTCGGGTTCATTCCAGATGTTTAACGGATCAAAAGTTGAAGTTGAGTGATTGTTTAAGATACCTCTGCTGGTGTAACAGCACCTGCGGTGCTTTGATCGCAGGTGCGAGCTCACAAGTGCGGGCTCACAGGTGCAGGTGCAATATTGGAGTGGAGTGTGCAGGTGGTAATTTTTGCACCTGAGTGACCACAGGTGCGGCGAGAGGTGCGCAGAAGCAGAAGGCATGCAGGTGCGATAGGGAGTTCCGCATCTGCGGTCAGGATGATCGCAAAAGCGAAAGTGGGCAGATGAGATGGGACCATAGAAGTGGCTTGGATGCTCACAGAAGCGAGTTTGTGGAAGCAGAGTGAGGGACCGCAGGAGCGGAATGAGCCAATAAAGCATGGGTGATGTCGCTTCTGCGACGCCGGAGAAGCGGAGGTGCTAGGTAGATTATTAAATCAAGGGTTCGCAATTTCGGCCTCCTTTCAAATATTTCAAGCACAGGTTTGGGCGATTCTTGAGAGGATTTTCGAGGGGATTCTTGAGGTAAGTCCTTTTGCTCATTTTTTATCAATAATCGTGCTTTCACATTGATTTTCCCACCTAGTTGGTGTGTATGTAAGGTGTAAATTGGGAGTTTGAGGCTAGCGACTTAGAGAGTTTGATTTGGGGATTTGGATGACGATTTGGTGTCGGATTTTGATAAATTTAGTATGGTTAGACTCGTGGTTGAATGGGCTTTCTGGTTTTGTGACTTTTATCGAATTTCGAGACATGGGCCCGGGGGACAGCTTTTGAGTCGATTTTTGACTTTTGATTATTAGCTTAGCATTTTATTATAGAGTTGGTTCCTTTAGCCCATATTGATTAAATCGAATTGTTTATAGCTAGATTTGAGGCATTCAGAGGCCGTTACGCAAGGCAAAGGTATTTGGAGTAGAGATTTGCTCGGATTGAGGTAAGTAACAATTCTAAATTTGGTTCTAAGGCTACGAAACCCCGTATTACGTGTCATGTATTTGGTTTTGAGGTGACGCACATGCTAGGTGACGGGCGTGTGGGCGTGAACCGTAGGAAATGTGACTTGGTCAAATTCCATGGAACTGTGTAGTTGAATAATCCGTTGTTATCTGTACATTCTTCATGTATTAGAGAAATTGAACCATAAATCATGTTTCGACTATGTGTTGGCACTGTAGGGACCCACAGAGGTCATGTACATGTTGAATTATCTGCTAAATTTCTATTTTGTACTCAGTGACAATTTTACTTGCATATTATATCTCAGTCTCTATTGTTACTTGCATGTGATTTCATTATTATTGCACTTAGTTGCCATCTATCACTGTCTTGAAATTTTCTGAAATATATTACACTCTGTTGCACTTAAACGTGTCATGAAGTAACTGTTTTAACCTAATTTATCGGACTTGAAATCATGCCTACCTTCCTTTATTGAAATCACTGTAATTGAACTATAATTGTGAAGCTCGTCACTACTTTCAGTTCTTTATTTAGTCGTGTTACTTACTGAGTTGGTTGTACTCACGCTACACCCTGCACTTCATGTGCAGATTTAGGCATTTCCGGACATGGTGAATGTTGATTCACTATGCAGTTGACCCTTCAGAGATTTCAAGGTAGCTACTTGGCGTTTTCGCAGACCTTGTTTTTCTTTCCCTACCCTTTCACTTATTATATTTAGTTTCAGACTATGATAGACAGTATATTTCCAGACTTATGATATTTAGATGCTCATGTACTCATTGACACCCCGATGTTAGGAATTTACGCGTTGTGTTTTGGATTTTCTATCGTGTTTATGAAGATTTTTATTATTTAAACTGCTTTAAATCCATTTTTTGTTATAAGTGTTGGAGTTATTTTGTAAATGTCAGCTTTCCTAGTACCACATTAGGCGCCATCACGACAGGTTAGGATTTGGGTCATGACAAGTTGGTATCAAAGCCTAGGTTACATAGGTCTCACGAGTCATGAGCAGATTTAGTAGAGTCTTGCATATCGGTATGGAGACTTCTGTACTTATCTTTGAGAGGCTGCCGAACCCTTATGAAACTTTACATTCTTGTATTTTTGTCGTGCAGATTTGTTAATTCCGGTAACTAAATTTATGTATTCTATTCTCTCATAGATTGTGAGGACACGTGCTACTTGACATGATGGATAGTCTCCAGTACCACCAGCTAAGGCCACGAGAGGCCGAGGTTGCGGTAGGCGCGGCGGTAGGGGCAAAGGTACAGCTCGTACAACAACTAGAGCAGCACCTGCAGATCCACCAGTTGCTCCAGCTTAGGAGCAGGTCCTAGATATAGCTGAGCCAGTGGGGCCAGCTCAGGCACCAGCTGTGCCCATTGTGATTCCTGGCCTTTAGGAGGCTTTGGCCTAGATATTAATGGTTTGCACTGGCCTTGCTAAGGTGGTTTCGGCTCAGAACGCACCAGCTACTTCTCAGGCTGGGGGAGGTACTCATACCCCTGCTACCCGTACCCGGAGCAGGTGATGCAGGGACTTCATACACCTAGGGTACTACCAGCCCAGCCGGTTGCAGCTTCTAAGGCCCCGGTGGTCAGTGTTATGACTGATGATGAGCATAGGAGACTTGAGAGATTTGCGAGGCTTCAGCCTCCATCATTTAGGGGTGTTGAGTCAGAGGATGCCTAGGGTTTTTTGGACAAGTGCCAGCGGATTCTTTATACAACAGGTATCCTGGAGACCAGTGGGGTCTCGTTCACTACTTTTCAGTTTTTTGGGGCTGCCTTCATATTGTGTGAGGCTTATGAGAGGCGCAGGCCGGTCAGCACCACTTACATGGAAGGATTTCTCCATTATCTTATTGGAGAAGTTCGTGCCGCAGTCTCGTAGGGAGGAGCTGCGCAGACAGTTTGAGCAGTTAAGACAAGAGGGCATGTCTGTGACACATTACAAGATGAGGTTTTCTGAGTTGGCTCGTCACGCAGTTTAGAGGTTCCCATTGGTAAGGAGAGTATTAGGAGGTTCATTTATGGCCTCACATATCAGCTGTTATTGCTTATGACTAGGGAGAGGGTGTCTGGTGCTACTTTTGATGAGGTGGTCTAGATTGCTCGGCAGATAGAGATGGTCTCTAGCTAGGAGCGTGGTGAGAGGGAGGCCAAGAGGCCTTGAGCTTCGGGTGGTTTCGGAAGTCCTACCACAGCAAGGGTCGTCCTTATAGGCCCGCTCAGACGGCTCGTCCAGCTCATCGAGGTGCATCATCTAGCCATGATTCTTATAGTTCTAACTCAGGGCAGTCTTCATTCAGTGCACTACCACTGCAGAGTTCTCACCATGCCTCGTCCGCTCAGGTTTCTATAGGTAGTTCCTCGGGTTATTAGGAGTAGAAGTTTCATCAGAGGAGGGGTTGTTTTGAGTGCGGAGACTTGGGTCATATTTAGAGAGATTGCCCTAGGTTGTTGAGTGGGGCTCTACAGTAGAGTTCTCGGCCAATGGCGCCAGCACCAGCAGTTACACCACCCACTCATCCAACTCGGAGTGGGGCCCAGGCGGCTAGAGGTCGCCCTAGAGGGGGAGGCCGATTAGGTGGCAGTCAGGCCTGATTCTATGTTATTCCTGCCAGACCATATGATGTTGCTTCCGATGCAGTGATCACAGATATTGTCTCGGTATGCCACAGGGATGCCTTTGTATTATTGGACCAAGGTTCCACTTATTCGTATGTATCATCGTATTTTTCTCATTATCTAGATATGCCCTGTGAGTCCTTAGTTTCATCTGTTCATGTATCTACACCAGTGGGTTACACTATTGTTGTGGACCATGTATAGCAGACGTGTGTAGTGACTATTAAAGGATTAGCGACTAGAGTTTATCTTTTGTTGCTTAGTATGGTGGACTTCGACATGATCTTGGGTATGGATTTTTTGTCTCCATGTCATACTGTTCTGGATTGTCACGCTAAGACAGTGACGTTGGCGATGCCGGGGTTGCAAAGGATTGAGTGGAGAGGTTCTCTAGACTATGTTCCCAGCAGAGTGATTTCATATTTGAAGGCCTAGTGGATGGTTGGGAAGGGATGTTTATCTTATTTGGCTTTTGTGAGGGATGTTGGTGCTGATACTCCTACTATTGATTTTGTTCCGGTGGTGCGAGATTTTCTGGATGTGTTTCTTGCAGACCTGCCGGGCATGCCGCCCAACAGGGATATTGACTTTGGTATTGACTTGGTGTCCGGAACTCAGCCCATTTATATTCCACCGTATTGTATGGCACCAGCTGAGTTAAAGGAATTGAAGGAGTAGCTTCAAGAACTTCTTGATAAGGGGTTTATTAGGCCTAGTGTATCGCCTTGGGGTGCACCGGTTCTGTTTGTGAAAAAGAAGGATGGTACTATGCGGATGTTCACTGATTACAGATGGTTGAACAAAGTTACAATCAAGAACAAGTATCCATTACCGCACAATGATGATCTATTTGATTAACTTCAGGGAGCGAGGGTGTTTTTTAAGATTGACTTAAGGTCTGGGTATCACCAATTAAAGATTTTGGACTTAGATATTCTAACGACAACATTCAGGACCCTTTATGGTCATTATGAGTTCCTCGTGATGTATTTTGGGCTGACCAACGCCCCCGCAACATTCATGCACCTGATGAACAATGTGTTTCATCCTTATCTTGACTCTTTTGTCATAGTGCTCATTGATGATATCCTGGTGTATTCTGGTAGCTAGGAGGAGCATTCCCAGCATTTGAGGATTATGTTGCAGCGGTTAAGAGGGGAGAAGCTTTATGCTAAGTTCTCTAAATATGAGTTTTGGCTTAGTTTAGTGGCGTTCTTGGGGCACGTGGTGTCCAATGAGGGGATGTAGGTGGATCCGAAGAAGATAGAGGTGGTTCAGAGTTGGCCCAGACCATCCTCAGTTACAGAGATTTAGAGCTTTCTCGGCTTTCCTATTATTATCATCGCTTTGTGGAGGGTTTCTCTTTTATTATATCTTCTTCGACCAAATTGACCCAAAAGGGTGCTATTTTTAGGTGGTCGAATGAGTGTAAGGAGATTCAGAAGCTCAAGACTGCCTTGACCATAACTTTATTTCTAGTTCTACCTTTAGCTTCTGGTTCGTATACAGTGTATTGTGATGCTTCTCGGATCGGTATTAGATGTATTTTGATGTAGGAGGGTAGAGTGATTGCCTATGCTTTGCGTCAATTAAAACCCCATGAGAAGAACTACCATGTCCATGATTTTGAGTTAGCTGCCATCGTTCATGCATTGAAGATTTGGAGGCATTATCTTTACGGTGTGTCTTGTGAAGTGTGTACAGATCATCGGAGTCTCCAGCACTTGTTCAAATAGAAGGATCTAAATTTGAGGCAGCGGAGATGGTTGGAGCTGCTAAAGGACTATGATATCACTATTCTGTATCATCCCGGGAAGGCCACAGTGGTAGCCGATGCCTTGAGTAGAAAAGCGGTGAGTATGGGTAGCCTGACATTCATTCCTATTGGTGAGAGACCTCTTGTAGTTGATGTTCAGGCATTGCCTAACCAGTTCGTGAGATTAGACGTCTCGGAGCCCAGTCGGGTTCTAGCTTGTGTGGTATCTCTGTGTTCCTTATATGATAGCGTCAGAGAACGCCAGTATGATGATCCCATTTGCTTGTCCTTAAGGACACGGTTTAGCAAGGTGATGACAGAGATGTTACTATTAGGGATGATGAGGTATTGAGGATGCATGGGCGGATCTGTGTGCCTAATATGGATGGGCTACGTGAGTTGATTCTTGAGGAGGCCAACAGTTCGCGGTATTCCATCTATCTTGTTGCCCCAAAGATGTATCAGGACTTAAGGCAGTATTATTTGTGGAGAAGAATAAAGAAGGATATAGTGGGGTTTGTAGCTT
>AWOL01S0006564.1:97070-141646 GCA_000715115.1 Nicotiana otophora | reverse complement strand
AGAGTGATTGCCAATGCTTTGCGTCAATTAAAACCCCATGAGAAGAACTACCATGTCCATGATTTTGAGTTAGCTGCCATCGTTCATGCATTGAAGATTTGGAGGCATTATCTTTACGGTGTGTCTTGTGAAGTGTGTACAGATCATCGGAGTCTCCAGCACTTGTTCAAATAGAAGGATCTAAATTTGAGGCAGCGGAGATGGTTGGAGCTGCTAAAGGACTATGATATCACTATTCTGTATCATCCCGGGAAGGCCACAGTGGTAGCCGATGCCTTGAGTAGAAAAGCGGTGAGTATGGGTAGCCTGACATTCATTCCTATTGGTGAGAGACCTCTTGTAGTTGATGTTCAGGCATTGCCTAACCAGTTCGTGAGATTAGACGTCTCGGAGCCCAGTCGGGTTCTAGCTTGTGTGGTATCTCTGTGTTCCTTATATGATAGCGTCAGAGAACGCCAGTATGATGATCCCATTTGCTTGTCCTTAAGGACACGGTTTAGCAAGGTGATGACAGAGATGTTACTATTAGGGATGATGAGGTATTGAGGATGCATGGGCGGATCTGTGTGCCTAATATGGATGGGCTACGTGAGTTGATTCTTGAGGAGGCCAACAGTTCGCGGTATTCCATCTATCTTGTTGCCCCAAAGATGTATCAGGACTTAAGGCAGTATTATTTGTGGAGAAGAATAAAGAAGGATATAGTGGGGTTTGTAGCTTGGTGTCTCAACTGTCAGTAAGTAAAGTATGAGAATCATAGACCCGGTGGATTGCTTCATAGACTAGAGATTCCATAGTGGAAATAGGAGCGTATCACCATGGATTTTGTAGTTGGGCTCCCACGGACTTCGAGGGGGTTTGATACTATTTGGATGAGTGTGGACCGGCTGACCAAGTCCGCACACTTCATTCCAGTTGATACTACTTATTCTTTGGAATGGTTGGTTGAGATTTACATCTGAGAGATTGTCCGCCTCCAGGGCGTGCCACTATCCATTATTTCATATCGGGGCACGCAGTTTAAATCGCACTTTTGGAGAGCCGTGCAGTGAGAGTTGCGCACCCAGGTTGAGTTGAGCATAACATTTCACCCTCAGATGGATGGACAGTCCGAGCACACTATTCAGATATTGGAGGACATGATACGCGCTTGTATCATTGATTTTGGGGGTTTATGGGATCAGTTTCTGCGACTTGGGGAGTTTTCCTACAATAACAGCTACTAGTCGATCATTCAGATGGCTCCGTATGAGGATTTTTATGGGATACGGTGTAGATATTTGGTGGGTTAGTTTGAGCCTGGTAAGGCTAGGCTACTGGGTACTGACTTGGTCTAGGATACTTTGGACAATGTTAAGATGATTTAGGAGCGGCTTCGCACTGCGTAATCTAGACAGAAGAGTTATGCTGACAGGAAGGTCCGTGATGTTTCTTACATTGTTGGGGAGAAGGTACTGCTCAACGTTTCACCCATGAAAGGTGTTATAAGATTCGGGATGAAGGGAAAGTTAAGCCCTCGGTAGATTGGGTCATTTTAGGTACTTTAGAGGTTTGGGGATGTGTCTTACAAGCTTGCCTTGTCACCTAGTTTGTCAAGTGTGCATCCAATGTTTCATGTTTCTATGCTCCGAAAGTATGTCGGCGATCCATCTCATGTTTTGGATTTCAGCACAGTTCAGTTGGATGGTGACCTGACTTATGATGTGGAGCCGGTGGCCATTTTGGATTGGCAGGTTCGAAAGTTGAGGTTAAAGGACATAGCTTCAGTGAAGGTGCAGTGGAGAGGTCAATCATCTGAGGAGGCTACTTGCGAGACCGAATGGGAGATGCAGAGCAGATATCCATACCTATTTGAGGCTCCAGGTACGTTTCTAGACCCGTTTGAGGAAGAATATTTGTTTAAGAGAGGGAGGATGAAATGACCCGGTGGGTCGTTTTGAGAGTTGTAGCCTCGTTCCCTCATTTAATTCTCATTTTGTACTTTATAGCTGTGATATGACTTGACGAGGTAGTCGGTTTGGGTCCTGAGAGATTTCAGAACGAAATGAGACACTTAGTCTCATGGTTGAAATCTTAAGTTAAAATGATTGACCGGGTATTGATCTATGAGTAAACAACTCCAAAATGGAGTTTTGATGTTTTTGTTAGCTCCGTTGGGTTATTTTTGACTTAGGAGCGTGTCCGGATTATGATTTGGAGATCCGTAGTGGATTTGGATTAAAATGGTCAAAGTTGAATTTTTGGAAAGTTTGCCTGGGAGTGGACTTTTTGACATCGGGGTCGAATTCCGATTGGAAGTTGGAGTAGGTCTGTAATGTCAAATGTGACTTGTGTGCAAAATTTGGGGTCCATCGGACGTGTTTTTATAGGTTTCGGCGTCGTTTGGGGAAGTTGAATTTCCTCAGTTTCAATAGGCTTGAATTGGAGTGTGATTCGTGTTTTTGGAGTTGTTTGATGTGATTTGAGGGCTAGACTAAGTTTGTATGACATTTTAGGACTTGTTGGTATGTTTGGTTGAGGTCTCAGGGGCCTCGGGTTGACTCCAGAGGGTTAACGGATCAAAAGTTGAAGTTGAATGATTGCTGCAGTTGGACCTCTAGGGGTTAAACCGCACCTGCGGAGCTTTGATCGCAGGTGCAAGCTCGCAGATGCGGGTGCGATATTGGAAGGGAGTGTGCAGGTGGTGTGTTTTGCACCTGCGTGGCTGCAGGTGCGGCGACAGGTGCGCAGAAGCGGAAGGCGCGCAGGTGCAATAGGGAGTTCCGCATCTGCATGACCGCAGATGTGGCAGGAGGACCACAGAAGCGGGAGTGGGAAGATGAGCTGGGACCGCAGGAGCGGCTTGTATGCTCTAGAAGAGGAGGTGTTGGGCAGATTATTAAAACAAGGGTTCGCGATTTCGGTCTCATTTCAAACATTTCAAGCACGGGTTTGGGCGATTCTTGAGAGGATTTTCGAGGGAATTCTTGAGGTAAGTCCTTTTGCTCATTGTTGATCAATAATCTTGCTTCTCTATTGATTTTCCCACCTAGTTGGTGTACATGTAAGGTGTAAATTGGGAGTTTGAGGCTAATGACTTAGAGAGTTTGATTTGGGATTTTGGATGACGATTTGGTATCGGATTTTTATAAATTTGGTATGGTTAGAGTCGTGGTTGAATGGCCTTTTTGATTTTCTGACTTTTATCAAATTTCGAGACGTGGGTCACGGGCCCGATTTTTGAGTCAATTTTTGACTTTTGATTAATAGCTTAGTATTTTCTTATAGAGTTGATTCCTTTAGCCCATATTGATTATATCGAATTGTTTATAGCTAGACTCAAGGCATTTGGAGGCCGTTTTGTAAGGCAAGGGTATATTGGAGTAATGATTTTCTTGGATTAAGGTAAGTAACAATTGTAAATTTGGTTCTGAGGGTACGATGTCATATATTTGGTTTTAAGGTGACGCACATGCTAGGTGACGAGCGTGTGGGCGTGCATCGTAGGAACTGTGACTTGGTCAAATTCCATGGAACTATGTAGTTGAATAATCTATTATTATCTGTACATTCTACATGTATTAGAGAAATTGAACCACAAATCATGTTGGAAACCATGTTTCGACTATGTGTTGGCACTGTAAAGACCCACAGAGGTCGTGTACATGTTACATTATCTGCTAAATTATCGTTTTGTACTCAGTCACAGTTTTACTTGCATATTATATCTAAGTCTCTGTTGTTCCTTGTTGATATATTATATCATTTTCTGTTGGGGCTGATTTTCATGATTACTGAGAGCCCGAGAGACTGGAGAGACTGATGACTAAGAGAGGTAGACGGCGTGATTGTAATATATTGATACTATAGCACATGAGTTGTCCGTGTAGCACGTGAGTTGTATGTGCGGATCCAGATATTATACTATAGCACGTGAGTTGTCCTTGCAGCACGTGAGTTGTACATGCGGATTATAGCGCTTCGGCTGAAGGAGCCCCCCCCCCTCCCCGGAGTCTGTACACACCCCAGTGAGCGCATGTGCCTACTGAGTGTCATGGGATGTGTGAATGGGAGGGTTGAGTGACTGTGTCCCTGAGAGGATGCATTTGATTTCATTATTATTGCACTTAGCTGCCATGTATCACTGTCTTGAAATGTTCTGAAAGATATTACACTATGTTGCACTTAAACTTGTCACAAAGTAACTGTTTTGACCTAATTTATCATACTTGAAAGCATGCCTACCTTCCAATGTTGAAATCACTGTAATTGAACTATAACTATGAAGATCGTCACTACTTTCAATTCTTTATTTAGTCTTGTTACTTACTGAGTTAGTTGTACTCACGCTACACCTTGCACTTCGTGAGCAGATTTAGCCATTTTCAGACACGGTGGGTATTTATTCACTGTGCAGTTGACCCTTCGGAGATTTTGAGGTAGTTGCTCGGCATTTTCGCAAACCTTGTTTCTCTTTCCCTACCCTTCCACTTATTGTATTTAGTTTCAGACTATGATAGACAGTATTTTTCTAGACTTGTGATATTTAGATGCTCATGTACTCAGTGACACCCCTATATTGGGAATTTTCGCGTTGTGTTTTGGATTTGTTATCCTGGTTATGAGGAGTTTTATTATTTAAACTGCTTTAAATCCATTTTCTGTTAAAAGTGTTGGGGTTATTTCGTAAATGTCGGCTTGACTAGTACTACGTTAGGCTCCATCACGACAGGTTAGGATTTGGGTCGTGAAAAATGATCAGCAGTCCTATCGCACCTGTGGACTCCTTCCCGCTTCTGCGCAACCGCAAGAGCAAAGCCATAGCTGCCTCTGCGCTCCAGCTCGCTTATACAACCACTCTATCGCTTCTGCGCATCCGCAGGTGCAAAGCCAAAGGCGCCTCTGCGCTCCAGCTCGCTTATGTGACCACTTAGTTGCTTCTACGAAGCCGTAGAAGCATTTCATTTTCAACTTCTGTGAAGCCTTCCCTAGCCAGCCTTCCTCGCTTCTGCGATGCCATCCTCACTTCTACGACCTAGCTTCCGCAGAAGCGATCGCACCAACAACCAAAAAATAATCCTAGCATTTCCTTAGTCCAAAAATCAATCCGTTAACCATCCGGAATCCACCCGAGGCCCTCGGGACCTTAACCAAATATACCAACACAAATCAAATTATAAATCACACCTCAAATCAAATTATAAATTTTTAAATTCCCAAATTCGATATCTTGTGCCAAAACGTACCAAATCAATCCATAATGACTTCAAATTTTACGCACAAGTCACAAATCACAATACGAACTTATTCCAAGGCTCGGAACCTCAAACGGACATCTATAACACCAAAATCCACTTTAAACCAAACTTATGAAATTCTTAAACCTTCAAAATGCCAACCTTCCATAATAAGCGCTGAAATACGTGAGGGAGAATCACGTTCAAGGTACATTCAAGGATGAAGGAATGTTTAAGTGGGTGAGAATGTAATTACCCGACCAGTCATTTTGAGCTCTAGCGCGTCGTTCAGCGCTTTGAGGCCTTCAGTAGCTTCTTTTAATTGCATTACGGAAAGTTCAGAGTTGATTTAGAAACAAATTCTAATTTTGGAAGCTTTAAGTTGGAAGAATTGGCTAAGATTTTACTTTTGATTAAACGACCTCGGAATCAGGATTTAAAGGTTCCAATAGGTTTGTATAATGATTTCGGACTTGGGCGTATGTTCGGGTTGAGTATCGGATCACCCGGGAGCATTTCGGCGCTTATTATGGAAGGTTGGAATTTTAAAGGTTTAAGAATTTCATAAGTTTGGTTTGAAGTGGATTTTGATGTCATCGATGTCCGTTTAAGATTCCGAGTCTTGGAATAGCTTCGTTATGTCATTTATGACTCGTGTGCCAAATTTGTAGTCATTCTGGATTGATTTGATATGTTTCAGCACAAGATATAAAATTTGGAAATTTAAAAATTTATAAGTTTGATTCGAGGAGCGATTCATGATTTTGATGTTGTTTGACTTGGTTTAAGGCTTCGACTAAGTTTGTATTGTATTTTGGGATGTGTTGGTATGTTTGGACGGGGTCCCAGAGGCCTCGGGTGCCAATCGGATTGAAAACGGATCGAGTTTGGGCTTGGGGGAAATGTTAAAGCAGCTAGTATCTGGTGCAATCGCACCTGCGTGGAAGCGGTGCCGTGGTTGTAGAAGCGGCATTTGGACTGAGTAGGGATGGCCGCAGATGCGAGGTTATGTCTGTATCTGCGAGCCCGCTGATACGGTGAATGCTCCGCAGAAGAGGAAAGGGCCAGCTGGGAAAAGTGCCACAGAAGTGGAGTTGGGAGCACAGATGCGCATTCGCAGAAGCGGGGAAGGCACCGCATAAGCAGGGCTGGGCCATTGGTGCGGGACCGTAGGAGAGGTCAGGCCTCCTCGGAAGCGAGACCACAGGAGCGGATTTTTGTCTGCAGAAGCAAACTTGGCTGGGTTAGTGGAAACCGCACCTGCGATGGGAATTCCCGTAGGTGCGAAGCTGCAGAAGCGGCTACTGTTCCACAGATGTGAAATGTCGCTGGGCAGAGTTATTTTAAGAACGGGATTTGGCCCTTCTTCTTTCATTTTCACTTGGGTTGGCTGAATTTGAAGATCCATTTTGAGGGGATTTTCAGCAAGCAACACAAAGTAAGTTATTCCCACTTATTACAAGTTAAATACATAATTTATATGTGGATTAGAACATGGGAATTAGTAGAAATTTAGAATTTTGGTAGAAAACCTATATTTGGGCGTTTTTGGATTTGGACCACGAAATTGGACATAGTATTGAGAATAAATTATATATTTGAGTTCATGGTATTATGGGTAAGGTTATATTCAAAATAATTTTGAAATCCGGGCACGTGGGACTAAGAGTTGATTTTATCGACTTTTTGGGCGGAGTTGAGAATTATTTAAATTGACTAATTATGGGTATTAGAATATATTTTGATTGATTTGCACATTATTTGAATATTTTTAGATCGACGAGTATTGGTTTGAGGCGTTAGAGAGGCTTTGGAGCCGTGTTATGGAACATCGAAACGAGGTAAGTCTCATGTCTAACTTTGTGAGAGGAAAACTACCCCTAGGTGATGTATTTGTTATGTGCTACTTGATGTGGGGGCTACGTACGTATAAGGTAACAAGAGTCTGTACGTAGCTAGATTCATGTTATGTCCGGGTAGACTTAGGTTCCCTCCATGCTATAACTGTGCTATTTGAGTTGTCTCTTGCCTATTATATTTCTTTTATTTTACATTACGACAGGAGACTTGACTTGCGTATAGTGATAGACTTGCTATTGTAGATATTTGACGGGCTTCATGATAAGTTATGGATTAATTATACTCTCCTTATGAAATTCTCTCGCGTTATGCGTCCTCATTGAAAAGTTTCCTTAAAATCTATAACTCACACGACTATTCGTGAATGGGGTCGAGGACCCGTCAAAGCTTCTTATTCTAATGGGATCGGGTCGTTCGTCACGGCAGAATAAATACATCTATGTTTCGTATCGTTCGACCATCGATAGTGTGCACATTATGATGGACCGGGTCGTATGCCTCGGAAGGATTATGTACCATACTCTCATGAGAGCGAACCGTTTGCCTCAGCAATACAATTGATGTATCTATGATTCGGAAATATTATGATGGATCGGGCCGTACGCCTCGGCATTTCTTTAAAATACTTTTATGAAATCATGCGTAATAATTGATAAGAAGACAGTATATCTGTGAGTTTTTCTGATTTGAACCGTGGCGATCTATTTGGTGAGGTCCATTATATATACTTCGATTGAAGAGATAACTACTAGCTGAGAGTTTGAGTTATTTGCTGAGAGAAGAATTTTACCACGTATTTATACTTGTTATTTCATCTATTCCCCTAACTCACATCTGTTTATTCCTACTGTATCTGGCTTATTGGACCACTGGTAAGTGTTGATGTCAACCCCTCGTCACTACTTCTCTGGGTTTAGGCTAGATACTTACTGGATACGCGTTGATTTACGTACTCATGGTATACTTGTTGCACTTATTGTGCAGGTACATACATGTCTGGTGGTCTTTCGGCGCAGAAGTGCGGCTATTGCGGGGACTTTACCGTGAGCTGCATTTCATATTACGATCCGCAGCCTGTAGAGTCTCCATCATAATTATTTATATTTCTACTATCTAATTTGTATTCCGGACAGATGTTGTATTTTATTTTCTAGTTAATACTCATTCACTTGGGACACCGGGTTTTGGAGGTTCCCACAGGTTGTTCATCATTGTAGTTCGTGTAAATGTTATCATTCTCTCTGTAAATTCTATTTCGCACTATCTAATTAATAAAATTATGATTTTAAAGTAATAGAATGAGTAATTAAATTGATCAATCACGGTTGACTTGTGTGACGGCGGTGTTAGGTGCCATCACGACCTATAGTGAATTTTGGGTCGTGACATGGTACCTTTTGGTTAGTCTCTTCATTCTAAAAGACACCTATAAATATATTTGTAGGACTGATTACAACAACTCTGGAACTTATTTTAAGTTATCGACAACCACAACTTATAAGCAATCATATGGTTTCTCTTCCCAAAAATTAAAGATTAATTTTTTTTCTATTAGGGAAAAACATATTTGGTTACAAATGATTGAAACTTCTTATGTTTATAAATGATCAAGTGTCATAAAAACTCCACGGAAGCAAAGGCCAACGTAGAGTTGGAAGTGTAAATATAAAATTTACCAAAATGATTTATAAATATAATTGCTTGTTTACTTTATTTGGTATGTGTTCAAGAATTTACGTAAGCAAGCACTGCATTAGATGTGTAAAATGACATAATTTTTCGGGCTCAAATAGTTGTCACAGCCTGGCAAGGACTTTGTTACATCTCATTCTATTGTAATGAGTGGTCGGAAAGGTATGACGATAACAAAAATCGGGTTATACTTTATTTATTCTACTCATTATTTAACTGATTATTTCTTGTGATTTATAAAATTTAATATGTATATTAAGTGTAATGATAGGTGGTCATGATCTCAATAATATTTCGTGTCTTGCACACACATTATAATTAGGAATAACTGAGGATATTATGATATATTCATACTTTAAAATATTTTTGAGATCATTTTAGATATTTAAGTTTAAACAAATTAAAAGTTTGATAAATTATTGTGAATATTGAGGTCTTCTTGTGATAAACATAATATATATATATATATATATATATATATATATACATATATATACATATATATATACATATATATGTTGTACATTGTACTTGACGACATAAACTGTGAATAGTCTGGGTTTGGAGATTTTCCTAAACATATGATTATACATTCATAATAAATTGAGATTATTTACAAGACAAATCTATTTGTCTCCTATGTAGATGTATTTTAGAGTATATGTGAACTATAATGTGGTAGTCAATTCTTTAAAGAATTTGGAGAATGTAATAAGTTTAAGCCTATTGTTTTCCTTTGAGAGTACTAAATCCTTGGTGTTGCACAAAGTTATTCGTCTGTGTATACTATTATCTCTTTCCCTTTTTCAAGTTTTAAAATCCTTTTTTTGTATTTAATACATATCATCTGTGTTTTTGAAAGAAATACCCTATGGCTGATGTGTTCGTTAGTTACTGAACAACTACATAGGGGAAGTTGTTTTTGGTAATGGAGTTACTATTTAACTTAATTTAATTATCTATTTACAAAATTTGATGTTTGTTTAGAATGAACTTCTAAGTTTGGTGTTTATTTGGATTAAACTTTCAGTGAAAATTATTATTCTTTTCCTTGTAAATTTAATATTGCATTCAATGTAAATTTATTTTATATTTTCCTAACAACTTACTTGAATTACTCGGTCACATAATTAGTAATACGTACATCCACTTTTACTATTTGGAATTATTTTAATATGCTAAATAAAATAAAAATAGCTACTATCTATAACGACCCGACTGGTCGTTTTACTTTCTAGATCCCCATTTCTCTAATTAAGATTCCTCGTATATGCTTTTACCGCTTTATGACCTACGGGGATGGTTGGTTTAGGTTTGGAAGGATTCGGGTTGAAATCGAAACACTTAGTTCCTTAATTGTAACCTATAATGGTTAAGTTTGACATGAGTCAACCTTATGAGTAAAGGACCTCGAAACCGGAATTTGACGGTCCCAATAGGTTCGTATGATGATTTTGGACTTGGACGTGTATTCGGATCGGGTTTCGAATGACTCGGGAGCGCTTCGGCACTTAATATTGAAAGTTGTCACATTGAAAGTTTTCAAGTGCTTTAAGTTTGGTTTAGAGTAAGTTTTGGTGTTATCGAGGTCTGTTTGGGATTCTGAGCCTAGAAATAGTTTCGTATGGTGATTTGTGACTTGCACGCAAAATTTGGCGTCATTCTGAGTTGATTTAATATTAATCGTACGCGCGGAAGTGTTTTACAAGTTTTTAAGTTTCATGTTGAATTCATGCATTTGGGCGTCCGATTCGTGGGGTTTGATTTTATTTTGGTGTTTCGATCGTGCGAGTAAGTCCGCATTATGTTGTGGGATGTGTTAGTATAATTGGGTGGGGTCCCGGGTGCGAATCAGATTGGAATCGGACTTGGTTTTGGGCATAGGGTACAACTGGTGGCTTCAGATCTGGTGCAATCCCACCTGCGTGTAAACGACCGCAGGTGCGAACTCGCAAAAGCGGCCCAGTAGTCGCAGAAGCGGACTTCATTGCATGGGTTCCTTTTTGTATAAAACATATTGACTACAAATTGAACTAAAGAAAGAATGTTGACTGTTCGACAACAGAGGCTGGAGCTGGGTGGTCGTAGGTGCGAGGATTTTTCCGCATCTGCGCGCCCACAGAAGCGATCAAGGTTCCACATATCCAGACTTTGGCTAGCTGGCTGTGGGTCGCAGAGGCGGAAGGAATCCGTAGAGGCAGAAGGAATCCGCAGAAGCGGACCCGCAAAAGCTGTAGCGATCCGATCGGTTATTTTGAGTTTTAGCACGTCGTTCGGCGGTTTGAGGCCTTGAGTAGTTTCAATTCGGGCATTATGACTTGTGCGTGTAGTCATAATTGAATTTCAGGAAGTTCGGAATTGATTTGAAAAGAAAATTTTAATTTCGGAAGCTTTAAGTTGGAAGAATCGACTAAGGTTTGACTTTTGAGTAAACGACTTCAGAATCAGAATTTGAAGGTTCCAACAGGTTCGTATGATGATTTTGGTCTTAGGAGCGTGTACGGATGTCGATTTGGAGGTCCGTAGGTCATTTCGGCGTCAATTGGAGAAAGTTGGAAATTGGATGATTTTTGAAAAGTTTAACCAGGAGTGGACTTTTTGATATCGGGGTCGGATTTTGATTCCGGAAGTGGGAGTAGGTCCTTACACTTATTTTGTGTGCCTTGTTTTTCATCCCTGAGGTAGGTTCATACCATCTATTCGTCCGTTTTATTCGTTACGCAGGCTAGGTAATTCCCCGTCAGAGTTCGTTCTTCCTTATGAGTTATATTCGAGTGGTGGCTTGTTGGCGCTTTGATGGTGCTGCATAAGATCTTGGTCAATGTTTGAAGGGGCTCATTGCTTGATCAGTTTGTACTGGGTGAGATGAGATTACTGGACCTAAAATTTGTGCAATCAGATTTATATAAGGTATATTAAAGAAAAAAATATTATTATTCAGTTCAGAATGAGGTAATGGTTCTTGTCAGGAGGAGAGACTCCATGAATTATTGATTCAGCAGATAGTTATGAGTTTCTACATGTCTCTTATATATGAAACAAGACTTATATGTGTCATGAGGTGTGTTGTGGGTATCAGATTCGTGAAATTGCAACTATTGTGGTCGTGGGATGTTATTATGGGCAACCGACTTACGTGGTGCATCGTGTGATTTCGGTATAGGTGCATGATAATGTTTTGGTATAGTATGTGCTGATTGGTACGGTGTTTGTATGTTAGAATCGATTCTTGTAGAGAAATTCGGAGGTTGGAATTTGGTTCTAAGGCTTATTGACTAAGTAAAAAGGGAGGATCTTCTGTCTGACTCGAGCTATTGTGTTCAACTGGATTGTGGTGGCACGAGTAGGTGCGCGGGGTATTAAACAGTTATTTTGGACAACTCCGTAGCAGTCCCTAGCACATTCGAGGACGAACGTATATTTAAATGGGGAAGAATGTAACGATCCGACCGGTCGTTTTGAACTTTAGCGAGTCGTTCGGCGGTTTGAGGCCTTGAGTAGATTCACTTCGGGTATTATGACTTGTAGGTGTGGTCGGAATTAAATTTCAGGAAGTTCGGAGTTGGTTTGGAAATAAAATTCTAATTTCAGAAGCTTTAAGTTGAAAGAATTGACTAAGGTTTGAATTTTGAGTAAACGACTTCGAAAATAGAATTTGAAGGTTCCAACAGGTTCGTATGATAATTTTGGTCTTAGGAGCATGTGAGGATGTCAATTTGGAGGCCCGTAGGTCATTTCGGCGTCAATTGGCGAAAGTTGAAAATTGGATGATTTTTTGGAAGTTTGACCGGGAGTGGACTTTATGATATCATGGTCGGATTCTGATTCTGAAAGTGGGAATAGGTATGTAATGTCAATTATGACTTGTATGCAAAATATGAGCTCAATCGGACTTAATTTGATAGGTTTCGGCGTCGAATGTAGAAGTTTGGAAGTTTGAAAGTTGAAAGAAAGGTTTGGATCGTCGATTCGTAGTTTTGATGTTGTTTGGTGTAATTTGAGGCCTCGAGGAAGTTTGTGTCATGTATTGGGACTGGTTAGTATGATTGGACGTGATCCCGGGGGCCTCATGTGTATTTCGGGATGGTTTCGAAATATTTCTCCATGTTTTGCTGCTGCTGTTGCTGGTTCTGGTATTGTTCATCGCGTACGCGTAGGGATAATCGCATTCGCGGGAAAGGATTTTTGGTTGCTGGGTATTTGTGCTTCGCGTTCGCGACTGTTGGCACGCGTTCGCGGAGTTTTGAGGGGCAAAGCTACACGTTCGCGATTGGGGCATCGCGTTTGCGAAAGGAAAAGCTGGCCTGTTGGAGGTTGGTCTTCCCGTCCGCGATTGAGCGGACGCATTCGCGATAAAGTAGCCTGGTGAAGCATTGCGTTCACGAGGCCAGCCTCGCGTTCCTGAAGAAGAGTTTGGGTCCTGAGTTTGTTGAGCTTCGCGAACGCGAGTGAAGTGTCGCGTTCGCGATGAAGGTCACATGGGCAGTGTATAAGTTTGCAAAAGATGGGTTTTGGCTCATTTTATCTCAAATCTTCCATGGGAGCCGAGTTTGGGGCGATTTATGGAGGAGCTTCTTCGTCACCCATCACTAGGTAAGTGATTCCTTCATATTGTGAGTTAAATACATGAATTATACATGGATTTGAACATCAAATTGGTGAAATTTATGGGATTTTGAAGAAAATCTAGAATTTGGTATTTTTTGATTTTTACCACGAAATTGGACATAAAATTAGGAATAAATTATATATTTGAGTGCGTAATATTATGGGTAAAGCTTATCTTCGAAAATATTCGGAATCTGGGCACGTGGGCCCGAGGGTTGACTTTATCGATTTTTTGAGTGGAGTTGGGAACTTGTTTAAATTGATTAATTATGGGTATTAGAGTATATTTTGATTGGTTTACACATTGCTCGACTAGTTTTGGAATGATGGACATCGGTTCGAGGTGTTACAGAGACGTTGAATCCGGTTATAGTGCTTCGGAGCGAGGTGAGTCTCATGTCTAACCTTGTGAGAGGAAAATTAACCTCTAGGTGATATTTATTGTTATGTGCAACTAGTAGTGGGTGCTACGTACACACGAGATGACGAGAGTCCGTACGTAGTTAAAGCATGTTTATGTCTGGGTAGACTGTAATGACCCGGCCGGTCGTTTTGAGTGTATTAGACCCGAGCCCCTATTTACTGCTTTTCTAGTATCTGTTTCTGCTTATGTGACTTGGCGGGAGGTCTTGTTTTTGGTTTCAGAGTGTTTAGGGACACGTAGTCCCAAAAACGGAAGCTTAAGTCTTAGGATTTTGACCGTAGTCAAAAATGTATGAAGTCGACTCCGGAATGGAGTTCCATTGGTTCCGTTAGCTCCGTTGGGTGATTTTGGACTTAGGAGCATGTCCGGAATATGATTTGGAGGTCCGTAGTAGAATTAGGCTTGAAATGGTGAAAGTCGAATTTTTGGAGATTTTGACCGGAAGTGGACTTTTTGATATTGGGATCGGATTCCGATTCCAGAAGTTGGAGTAGATCCGTAATGTTGAATAAGACTTGTGTGCAAAATTTCAGGTCAATCGGACGTGATTTGATAGGTTTCGGCATCGGTTGTAGAAATTTGAAGTTCCAAGTTCATTAAGTTTGGATTGGAAGGTGATTCGTGTTTTTGTTATTGTTTGATGTGATTTGAAGGCTCGACTAAGTTCGTATGGTGTTTTAGGACTTGTAGGTATGTTTGATTGAGGTCCTGGGGGCCTCGGGTTGATTTCGGGTGGTTAACGGATCATTTTAGACTTAGGAGAGATAGCAGATTTTCTGGTATTTTTGTTGCAGACTTTTCTTCATCGCGTTCGCGAGAGATGTCTCGCGATCGCGTAAGGCATTTGTGAGGCCAACTGGAGTTGTTCTTCGCGTTAGCGAAGGTTTGAGGATCAGTGCATCTCGAACGCGAGAAGGACACCGCGTTCGCGTAGAGGAAGTGGAGCAGCTGGGAACCCTTAGGATTTGTTCTACGCTTTCACGTTGCCGGTGTCGCGTTCGCGAAGAAAGATTTCCCTGGGAAGAATATAAGATTTCAAAAACGAGGGTTTGGCCATTTTTATCAAAACTTGAGTTTGAGAGCTCGGATTAGGGAGAGATTTTGAGGGATTTTCAGAGACATCAATTGGGTAACGATTCTTCACTTGATTTTGGTTATATCCCACTAATCTATCACTAATTTTATCTTTTAATTTCGGATATGGGTGGAAACTTTGGGGAAAATGAGAAGAAGTTCTTCAACTAAGATTTTGGGTTTTGATTGAGATTTTGACATCGGATTTGGATAATTTTGGTAGGAGTGAACTCGTGAGTGAATGGGCTTTCGGGTTTTGTAACTTTTGTCGAATTTCGAGATGTGGGCCCGGGGGAGGGTTGAGCCTATTTCGGATTTTGACTTATAATTTCGTGTTTTTCCTGTGGAATTGATTCTTTTAGCCTATATTAATTATATTAAACTGCTTGTGGCCAGATTCCGGGCGTGTGGAGATTGATACGAGGGGCAAAGGCATTGCGGAGTAGTATTTTGTGCGGTTTGAGGTAAGTAACAGTTTCAAATCTGGTCCTGAGGGTATAAAACCCCAGATTATTGGATTATTTGAGTATTTTGGAGGTGACGCACATGTTAGGTGACGGGCGTGTGGGCGTGCACAGTAAGAATTGGGACTTGGTCCATTCTGTGAAACTGTAAAGTTGAATAACTTGTTTCTAGCTATATGCTCTCCCTGTGTTATAGAAATTTGACTGCAAATCATGTTAGAAATCATGCTTAGGCTTTTTGATGGTACTGTTAGGACCCGCAGAGGTCGCGTACTTGTTGAATTACTTGCTAATTGATGTCTTGTGCTCAGTCATGGTTTTACTTGTGTATCATATCTCAGCCTCTTCTTGATTCTTGTTGATACACTATGTTATCTTTATTTGGGCCAATCTTTGTGATTTTCGAGAGCCCGAGAGACTGGAGAGGTTGATGACTGAGTGAGGCCGAGGGCCTGTCTGTGAGGTATTACTACTATGGCATGTGAATTGTCCGTGCAGCATGTGAGTATTCCGTGCGGATCCACATATTGGTACTATAGCACGTGAGTTGTCTGTGCAGATATAGCGCTTGGGCTGAAAGGAGCCCCTCCAGAAACTGCACACCCCTGTGAGCGCAGGTACCTATTGAGTGTGAGTACTGAGGGATGAGAGCCAAGTGATTGAGCTATTATGACGAGTTGAGTGATTGTTGCCCTGAGAGGTTGTACTTGCTTTTTCATTTGTTGATGCACTTAGTTGCTATCTGTCATCGTTGTGAACTTCCTGAAAGATTCTATATCTGGATTACCTGAACTTTAATTGTATACAACTGATTGGACTTAAACTGCCGGATGTGAAATCATGTTTATTCTTTGCTAGAATTATTGAAAATGAACTGCAATTGTATAGCTCGTCACTACCTTCTTAGTTCCTTATTTATTTTTGTTACTTAGTGAGTTGGTTGTACTCACGCTACACCATGCGCTTCATGTGCAGATCCAGGTGTATCTGATCACGGAGGACGTTGATCTCGTGCGTGCTTGAGTATCGGAGATTTACGAGGTAGTTGCCGGCGTTCGCAGTCCTTGCCTCTCCTCTCTTGCTATCTTTCTTTTTTGTATTGGCATTTAGACATAGACTCTTATAGACACTGATTCTTAGACTGGTTTTTTAGATGCTCATGACTTGGTGACACTCCAATGTTTGGGGCTATTTTTCGGCGTTACATTTTTGAGTTTAACTCCCGTTTTATGAAAACTATGTCATATCAACATTTTTGGTTTATTTTGTGCAATATTTGAAGTATTTTTAAAAATCGGCTTGCCTAGTACCATCGATAGGCGCCATCATGACAGGTTAGGGTTTTGGGTCGTGACAAGTTGGTATTAGCGCCTAGGTGACATAGGTCTCACGAGTCATGAGCAGGTTTAGTAGAGTCTTGCGGATTGATACGGAGACTTCTGTACTTATCTTCGAGAGGCTGCCGAACCCTTAGGAAATTTCACATTCTTGAATTCTTGTCGTGCGAATCTTTTGATTCTGGTAACTAAATTTTTGTTGTTCTAATTCTCTCACATATGGTGAGGACGCGTATACGGGGCAGGATGGACAACTACCAGTACCACCAGTCAGGGCTGCGAGAGGCCGAGGTCGTGGTAGAGACCGCGGTAGGGGCAGAGGTGCAGCTCGCACCACAGCTAGGGCAGCACCTGCAGATCCACCAGTTGCCACAGTTCTGGAGTACGCTCCAGTTGTGGATGAGCCTGTGGGACCAGCTCAGGCACCACCCGTGCCCATTGTGATTCCAGGCCTTCAGGAGGCCTTAGCCCAGATTCTGAACGTGTGTACCAGTCTTGCTCAGGCGGTCTCTATTCCGGCCGCAGCAGCCACTTCTCTGGCCGGGGGAGATGCCCAAACTCCCATCGCCCTCACACCAGAGCAGGTGGTACAGGGACTCCAGACACCGGGGGCACCACCAGCCCAGCCAATTACAGCTGCTCAGGACTATGTAGTTCCTGTCATGCCTGATAATGAGCATCGTAGATTGGAGAGGTTTGGGAGACTCCAGCCTCCATTTTTCAGTGGTACCGAGGGAGAGGATGCACAACGCTTCTTGGACAAGTGTCAGAGGATACTCCGTACAACAGGTATTCTAGAGACCAGTAGGGTCTCGTTCACTACCTTACAGTTCTCTGGGGCTGTATTCTGTTGGTGGGAGGCTTACGATAGGCGAAGGTTGGTCGGCGCAGCACCCCTAACCTGGCAGCAGTTCTCCAGTTTATTCCTAGAGAAGTTCGTGCCTCAGTCCCGTAGAGAGGAGCTGTGTAGGCAGTTCGAGCAGCTTCGTCGGGGTGATATGTCTGTGACGCAGTATGAGATGAGATTTTCAGAGTTGGCTCGTCATGCTATCTGGTTGGTTCACATAGACAGGGAGAGGATCAGGAGGTTCATAGATGGCCTCACTTTTTAGCTGTGATTGCTTATGACTAGAGAGAGTGTGTCTGGTGCTACTTTCGACGAGGTTGTCGACATTAATCATCAAATTGAGATGGTTCGCAGCCAGGAGCGGGTTCCGAGGGAGGCCAAGAGGCCTCGTGGCCAGGGTGGATTCAGCGGTGTTCCTTTTGGGGGCAGTTCCACCACGGTAGGGGTCGTCCTTTCAGACATGCTCAGACGGCTCGCCCAGTTCACCGTGGTGCATCATCTGGCCATGGTTCACACAGTTATCAGCAGGGCTAGTCTTCATTCAGTGCACTACCAGCGCAGAGTTCTCACCCTGCCTCGCCACCTCAGGCATCTACGCATAGTTCTTTGGGGCATCAGGAGCAGCAGTTTCGTCGGAGGAGGGGCTATTTCGAGTACGGAGATTTTGGTCATATTAAGAGAGATTGCCCTAGGTTGTTAGGTGGGACTCCACAGCAGAGTTCTCGGCCGATAGCACCAGCACCAGCAGCTTCACCACCCGCCCAGCTAGCTAAGGGTACGGTTCAGTCAGCTAGGGGTCTCCCGAGATGGGGAGGCCGATCAGCTAGCGGCCAGGCCCGTTTCTATGCTCTTCCTGCCATACCAGATGCCATTTCTTTGGATGTTATTATTACAAGTATTGTCTTAGTTTGCCATAAAGATGCCTTTGTATTATTTTACCCTGGTTTCACCTATTGATATGTGTCCTCATATTTCGCTCATTATCTGGATATGCCCCGTGAGTCTCTAGTTTCATCTATTCATGTATCTACTCCGGTGGGTGATACTATTATTATGGACCGTATATATCGGTCATGTGTGGTGACTATTGGGGGTCTGGAGACTAGAGTAGATCTTTTGCTGCTTAGTATGGACGATTTTGATGTGATATTGGGTATAGATTGGTTGTCTCTATGTCATGCTGTTTTAGATTGTCACGCTAAGATCGTGACGTTAGATATGTCGGGGTTGTCGAGATTTGAGTAGAGAGGTTCTATAGACTATGTTCTTAGTAGAGTGATTTCATACTTGAGGGATGTTAGTGCAGACTATGTTCTTAGTAGGGTTGTCTATCCTATTTGGCTTTTGTGAGGGATATTAGTGCAGAGGTCCCTGCTATTGATTCTGTTCCTGTGGTGTGTGATTTCTCGGATGTGTTTCCTGTAGATATATAGGGCATGCCACCTGACAAGGACATTGACTTCGGTATTGATTTGGTGCCGGGCACTCAGCCCATTTCTATTCCACCGTATCGTATGGCACCGGCGGAGTTGAAGGAGTTGAAGGAACATCTTCAGGAACTCCTTGATAAGGGGTTTATTTGGCCTAGCGTGTCACCTTAGGGTGCACCAATTCTATTTGTAAAGAAGGATGGTACTATGAGAATGTGCATTGATTACAGGCAATTGAACAAGGTCACAATCAAGAACAAGTATCCAATGCCACGTATTGTTGATTTGTTTGACTAGCTTCGGGGAGCGAAGGTGTTCTCCAAGACTTATTTGAGGTCATGGTATCACCAACTGAAGATTTGGGACTCAGCTATTCTTAAGACAGCTTTCAGAACCCGATATGGCCATTATGAGTTCCTTGTGATGTCTTTTGGACTGATCAACGCCCCAGCAGCGTTCATGCATCTGATGATCAATGTGTTAGCCTTATCTTGACTCATTCATTATTGTATTCATTGATGATATCCTGGTGTACTCTCGTTGCCAGGAGGTGCATGCCCAACATCTAAGGATTGTGTTACAGTGGTTGAGAGAGGAAACTCTTTATGCAAAGTTCTCCAAGTGTGAGTTTTGGCTCAGTTTAGTAGCATTCTTGGGGAACATGGTGTCCAGTGAAGGTATTCAGGTAGATCCAAAGAAGATAGAGGCGGTTTAGAGTTGGCCCATACCGTCCTCAACCACAGAGATTCAGAGTTTTCTTGGCTTGGCTGGTTATTACCGTCATTTTGTGGAGGGTTTATCGTCTATTGCATCGAACTGACCCAAAAGGGTACTCCTTTTAGGTGGTCAGATGAGTGCAAGGAGGACTTTTAATATCTCAAGACTGCTTTGACCACGGCTCCAGTTCTAGTTCTACCATCAGCTTCCGGTTCTTACACAGTGTATTATGATGCCTTGCGGATCGGTATTGGATGTGTTTTGATATAGGAGGTTAGTGTGATTGCTTATGCTTCGCGCCAGTTGAAGCCCCATGAGAAGAACTATCATGTCCACGACCTTGATTTAGCAGCTATTGTTCACGCCTTGAAAATTTGGTGGCACTATTTTTACGGGGTCCATTTTGAGATTTACACTGATCATCGGAGTTTGTAGCATCTGTTCAAACAGAATGATCTTAACTTTCGTCAGCGGAGGTGGTTGGAGCTTCTTAAGGACTATGATATCACCATTTTGTACCATCCCGTGAAGGCTAATGTGGTGGTCGATGCCTTGAGTTGTCGGGCGGAGAGTTTGGGGAGCTTAGCATATCTTCCAGCAACAGAGAGGCCATTGGCGTTGGATGTTCAGGCCTTAGCTAGCCAGTTTGTTAGATTGGATATTTCAGAGCCGAGTCGAGTATTGGCTTGTGTGGTCTCCCAGTCTTCTCTTTATGATCGTATCAGGGAGCGTTAGTATGATGAACCATGTCTACTTATCCTGAAGGACACGGTCCAGCACGATGATTCTAAGAAGGTCACTATTAGGGATGATGGTGCATTGAGGATGCAGGGCATGCTGTGTGTGCCCAATGTAGATGGTTTGCGTTAGTTAATTCTCCAAGAGGCTCACAGTTCACAATATTCTATTCATCTGGGTGCCGCAAAGATGTATCAGGACTTGAGACAGCATTACTGGTAGAGGATAATGAAGAAGTAGCTTGGTGTCTAAATTTCCAGTAGGTGAAGTATGAGCATCAGCGGCCAGGTGGGTTTCTTGAGATTCCGGAGTGGAAATGGGAGTGGATCACTATGGATTTCATAGTTGCGCTTCCACGAACTCAACGAAGGTTTGATGCAGTTTGGGTGATTGTGGATAGGCTGACCAAGTTAGCTCATTTCATTCCTATGATGACTACCTATTCTTTCGAGTAGCTGGCTCGAGTATATATCCACGAGATCGCCAGGCTTCATGGCGTACCGGTATCTATCATCTCTGACCGGGGTACGCAGTTTACATCACGGTTCTGGAGGGTCGTACAGCATGAGTTGGGTACTCAAGTGGAGTTAAGCACGGCATTTCACCGTTTGACGGATGGACAGTCCGAGCGTACTATTCAGATATTAGAGGATATGCTCTGTACGTGTGCGATGGAGTTTGGGGGTTCGTGGGATCAATTCTTTCCTCTAGCAGAGTTTGCTTACAACAAAAGTTATCAGTTGAGCATCCAGATGGCACTGTATGAGGCTCTGTATGGTAGGCGGTGTAAGTCTCCAGTGGGTTTGTTCGAGCCAGGCGAGGCTAGATTATTAGGTACATACTTGGTTCAGGATGCTCTGGAGAAGGTTAAGGTGATTCAGGATAGACTACGCACAGCCCAGCCCAGATATAAGAGTTATGCGGATCGGAAGGTTCGCGATATTGCCTTCATGGTTGGAGAGCGGGTCCTGCTCCGAGTGTCACCCATGAAAGGTGTTATGAGGTTCGGGAAGAAGGGAAAGTGAGCCCGAGGTTTATCGGCCCATTTGAGGTGTTGCGACGTCTTGGGGAGGTTGCCTATGAGCTTTCCTTGCCTCCCAGTCTAGCAGGAGTTCATACAGTATTCCATGTTTCTCTGCTCCGGAAGTATCACGGTGATCCATCTCACGTGTTGGATTTCATCTCAGTTCAATTGGACAAGGATCTATCTTATGTTGAGGAGCCAGTGGCAATTTTGGACAGGCAGGTCTGAAAGCTAAGGTCAAAGAACATTGCTTCCGTGAGGGTTCAGTGAAGGGGTCATCCGGTCGAGGAGGCGACTTAGGAGACCGAGCATGACATGCGCAGCCATTATCCTCAGCTTTTCACCACTTTACGTATGTCTCTATGCTCGTTCGAGGACGAATGATTGTTTTAATAAGGGGAGGATGTAATGACCCGGCCGGTCCTTTTGACTGTATTATTCTCGGTCCCCTATTTACTACTTTTCCCGTATCTGTTTCTGCTTATGTGACTTGCCGGGAGGTCTTGTTTTTGGTTTCGGAATGTTTTAGGACACGTAGTCCCTAAATTGGAAGCTTAAGTCTTAAGATTTTAACCGTAGTTGGAACTGTGTGAAAACGACTCTGGAATAGAGTTTCGTCAGTTCTTTTAGCTCTGTTGGGTGATTTTGGACTTAGGAGCATGTCCGAAATGTGATTTGGAGGTCCGTAGTATAATTAGGCTTGAAATGGCGAAAATCGAATTTTTGGAGATTTTGACCGGAAGTGAACTTTTTGATATCGGGATCGGATTCCGATTCCGGAAGTTGGAGTAGATCCGTAATGTTTAATATGACTTGTGTGCAAAATGTGAGGTCAATCGGACGTGGTTTGATAGGTTTCGGCTTCGGTTGTAGATATTTGAAGTTTCAAGTTCATTAAGTTTGGATTGGAGGGTGATTCGTATTTTTGTTGTTGTTTGATTTGATTTGAAGGCTCGACTAAGTATGTATGATTTTTTAGAACTTGTAGGTATGTTTGGTTGAGGTCCCGGGGGCCTCGGGTTAATTTCGGGTGGTTAACGGATCATTTTAGACTTAGGAGAGATAGCCGATGTTCTTGTATTTTTGTTGCAAACTTTTCTTGATCGTGTTCGCGAGAGATGTCTCGCGATCGCGTAAGGCATTTGAGAGGCCAGCTAGAGTTGTTCTTCGTGTTCGTGAAGATGGGGACGTGTTCGCGAAGGTTTGAGGATCAGTGCATCTGATAGGCTCTTGATTCTTGTTGATACACTATGTTATCCTTATTTGGGCCAATCTTTGTGATTTCCGAGAGCCCGAGAGACTATAGAGGTTGATGACTGAGTGAAGCCGAGGGCCTGTCTGTGAGGTATTGTTACTATGGCATGTGAGTTGTCCATGCAGCACGTGAGTTGTCCGTGCGAATCCACATATTGATACTATAGCACGTGAGTTGTCCGTGTAGATATAGCGCTTGGGCTCAAAGGAGCCCCTCCGAAAATTGCACACCCCCAGTGAGCGCAGGTACCTATTGAGTGTGAGTATTGAGGGATTAGAGCCAAGTGATTGAGCTGATGTGACGAGTTGAGTGACTGTTGCCCTGAGAGGCTGTACTTGCTTTTTCATTTGTTGATGCACTTAGTTTCTATCTGTCATCGTTGTGAAATTCTTGAAAGATTCTATATCTGGATTACCTGAACTTTAATTGTATAAAACTGATTGGACTTAAACTGCCGGATGTGTAAGCATGTCTATTCCTTGTTGGAATTATTGAAAATGAACTGCAATTGTATAGCTCGTCACTACCTTCTTAGTTCCTTATTTATTTTTGTTACTTAGTGAGTTGGTTGTACTCACGCTACACCCTGCACTTCATGTGCAGATTTAGCTGTATCCGATCACGGAGGACGTTGATCTCGTGCGTGATTGAGTATCGGAGATTCACGAGGTAGTTGCCGGCGTTCGCAGTCCTTGCCTCTCCTTTCTTGTTATCTTTATTTTTTGTTTTGGCATTTCGACACAGACTCTTATAGACTATGTTTCATAGACTGGTTGTTTAGATGCTCATGACTTGGTGATACCCCGATGTTTGGGACAATTTTTCCGCGTTGTATTTTTGAGTTTAACTCCCATTTTATGGAAACTCTGTCATATCAAGCGTTTTGGTTTATTTTGTGGAACATTTGAAGTATTTTTAAATATCGACTTGCCTAGTACCATCGATAGGCGCCATCACGACAGGTTAAGGTTTTGGGTCGTGATATAGACTTAGGATCTTATCATGTAATACTTGAATTACTTGAACTCACTCTGCTGGCTTAATTAATTGAAGTTATAACTAAAATTGAATTAGAAATAAATATATGCACACTAGGCCAAGCCTTAACACTTTGAGTTTTAGGCGAGTTGTCTGAGAAATGGTAAAGATTATATTCATTTTATGCTCATGTGTTGTATTGTAAACTCATGTTTCATAATTCGGTAACTTCCTTCCTTTTCTTGTGGAGCTGGCCGAATGCCTTGGTAGTATATAGATGCATCTATGGTTCGTGTCGCACGACCCTCGGCAGTGTACATGTTATTCCGGATCGGGGCCGAACGACCTCGGTAGAATCGTGCGTTATATCACTAGTAGTTTGAATATTCACGAACTAAACTTTCCACTGATGCCCACATTTTATATGGTATTCCTTACCTATTTGATAATGACACTTGATATTTCCCCGGGCTGTTAAGGTAGAATACAAGATTTAGAAATTTATGCTTTGGAAGAAGGAATTAGAGATTATTTAACTTACATATTTACCCCATCACTATCGTATGCCTCATATCTGCTTATGTTTTACTATATTGCTTTATTGGACCTTTAGTAAGTGTCGATATCGACCCCTTGTCACTACTTCTCCGGGGTTAGGCTAGATATTTACTGGGTATGCGTTGATTTACGTACTCATGCTGCATTTCTGCACTAAATCTGCAGGATCTGACAGGTTCATTGATGATCACCTTGGCACGTAGGTGCACCTGTTGAGAAGACTTCACGTGAGATGAATTCCAGGCCACGCATCGCAGTCCACCGAGTCTCCATTGTACTATTTATTTTATTCTATCTTATTACATTCGGGAAAAATATTATATTATTATTGTACTCCTTAGAAAATACTCATGCACTTGTGACACCGGGTTTTGGGGGTTCCTATGGGTTGTTCGTTATTGTAGTTGTGTAAATTCTATTTCATACAATTTAATTAAGAAAAATGATTTCAAAATACAAAAAAATGGGTAATTAAGTTGATCAATCACCGTTGGCTTGCCTGACGGCGAGGTTAGGCACCATCACAATCTTTAGCAGATTTTGGATCGTGACAGAAGCGGCTCCCTATCCGCAGAAGCGAGGAAGCTGGAGGTAGTGGAGGATCGCAGGTGCGACCTTTTGACCGCACTTGCGGTTCCGCAGATGTGACCAAGTGGCCGCAGGTGCGGAAGTCGTTGGGCAGTGATGGTTTTTAATCCGAGACTTAGGCCATTGTTCCTCACATTTATTTCATTTGGTCTGGGAGATTTGAGAGCACATTTGAGGAGGGATTCTCATCAATATCCTAAGGTAAGTAACTCCCACCTATTTTCAAGTTAATTATGCGGGTTTTAGGTAGATTAAACATGGAAAATTGTGAAAACTTATAGGATTTGTGAAGAACCTAGGGTTTTGGTAAAAATGAGATTTGACCAAGAAATTGGTTATGGAATTAATAAAAATTATATATTTGAGTTCGTGAGGCTATGAGTGATATTTATCTTCGAAAATTTATGGAATCCGGGCAAGTGAGCCCGCGGGCGAATTTTAAGAATCTTCCAATTGGGATTGGGATATGACTCTAGAAACTAAATTATGAATTTTTGAGCATATATTGATTAATTTATATAATATTTGACTAGTTTCGGATTGTCCGCATCGACTTGAGGATTTTAGAGTGATTTGGGGACTGGAAAGTGAACTTTGGAACGAGGTAAGTCTCTTGCCTAACCTTGTAAGAGGAAATTTATCCCATTGGTGTTTTAAATTACTATTTGCTACTAATTGTTGGTGCTACGTATGCATAAAGTGATGAGAATCCATGCATAGCTACAAATCATGCTTATGTCCGGGCAGTTTTATGACTCTATCATGTAATACTTGTATTAATTGCATTATACTTGTTAATTTAGGTGCTTAAATTATATTGAAACTTGATAAATGATTCGTAAAGACTGAACTTCATTTACTTTGAGTTTTGGCGGGTTGCTTGATCGTTAGTAGAAATTGTGCCTCCTTGTGTATTAGTCTCGTAGTAGCTTTTAAATCAGAGTTCGTCGGATATTCTCTCTTCTTGTGGAGCAGGCCAAATGCCTCGGCAGTATAATAGATGCATCTATGATTCGTGTCGGTCGACCCTCGGCAATGTATATATTATTCTGGATCAGGCCGTACGACCTCAGCATAAATCGTGCGTGATAGTGCTCGGAGTCCGATTACACTTGATATTATTTTCGTGACTTGAGAAATTATAATTTACTTGATGCCCCATATTTGTTCAAGTTAGTATGTGTCAATTGGAGATTTTAAATTGACTTTTAGTTAAAGAATCACTTATTTATTGTTTGTTATTGAGTTATTATTATTATTGATGCATCCATGCCTATTTAGAATTTCAGTACTTTATTTATTGGCCCATAGTAAGTATCGATGTCGACCCCTCATCACTACTTCTTCGAGGTTAGACTAGATACTTACAGGGTACATGTTATTTATGTACTCACGCTATACTTCTGCACTAATCGTGCAGGACGTGAGGCAGGTGCATCTGGCAGTCATTCAGGTGCGTACCCCCATTACCCCAATGCATAGTGGTGAGCTGCTCTTTCTGTCCGTTCTGCAGCACCTGCCATCTCTCTTTTGTGTTTACTTTTTGTCTATCTTATTCCATACAGTAGCATAGGTGGTTTATATCTTCTACTAGTTGCTCATACACTTGTGACATCGGGTTTTGGGAACATTCTAGTAGACACTTTATGGTTTTGAGTAATAAATTCACTGTATTTATTTTCTCATTAGTTTATGTTTTACTTTACTATAATTTTTTCAGTAATCATTTTCTTAATAAATAAAAGTCAACTACTTTGAAATTATTAAAAATAAGAAATACATGATTAGTTCACCGTTGGTTTGCCTAGCGGCGACGTTGGGCGTCATCACGACCTAAAGGGAAAATTGGGTCGTGACACTATCAATGCAAGATGTTAAATTTATTAAGATTGTTTAATATTATTATCTATTTCAAATAAAAATGGTAGCCATAACAGAAAGTAAAGAGTTTATCTTGAATTATCAAAACCATAGTAGTATTTTTGCTTTGTCATCTCAAGAATCGAAGTAGAGTTAGCAAAATTATGTACCTATTAATAAGTCAAAAATGTTGCATGTTTTGTACCTCATAAAAGTGAAATACGTAAAAAAGAATTTCATGTTTGTGCCTCATTAAAATTTAATTTTTTATGGTTGTAGATAAACGATATCACATTATCTCGACCTCGACAAATAAGTCAGTACACGATAATACACATTGACTATTCACATAAACTCGTAGTTTATTCTTTCATGTTTTATTTACTCAAAGCTTTATTCTAATAATGTCGATATTATTTTATAAGACTATATTACATGACTCGGCATACACGTGCAACGCACGTGTCGAGAAATTAGTATATAATTAGATATACATACATAGAATAAATAATATATCATTATTATACTATCATGTATATAATTATATTAACACACTTAATTAACAAACAAAAAATATAATATATGCTTAGTATACCGTGTATATAAATAAATAGATAGAACGGAAAATAGCGCGAGCCGATGAACTAAAAGAAGGGGACTATGATCTTTAACACAAAAAAAAACCTTCACACCATTTAATAAAAGATTTTTGACCGAAAAATCATTCTGTTTGCGAATAGAGAATTATACTTGTTTTGGTCTGTTATGATTAAAGATACTCCTGTGCCTTATACGACTGCACACTGCGAATATGGATTAAAAAGGAGAAAATATTTGTATAAAAAGAGGAAAATAAGAAAGAAGAATATATGTATAGAAGAATCTTTGGAGATGTAGTTTAATTTCGGGCAAAAAATAGAAAGGGCTTGGGTTGATGTTGTCCAGCTTGATTCTTGGGATTTTATTGGAATATGTTATGGTATGTTAATATTTAGTTGCCGTGTAATATTAAGACCCAATATAGGCTCATAGTAATGGACATGGAGATCAAGAGGAGTAGGAGAAAGAGGGCGTGTGCAGGCAAACTAAGATCAAGTGGGCTAATTTGACTAAGGACAAAACTTAGGAGTTGGGGAAGAGGTCGCTGGTTGTGAGGGCCTGGGGAGTAAGGGAGACGCGACTAGTATGTGGACCACGGCTGCGAATTACACTAGGGTAGCTGCGAGAGAGGTCCTAGGGGTCACGAAGGGCTATAGGGGTCACAAAGGGGACTGGTGGTGGAATGGAGAGGTCCAAGGTAAAGTGAAAGCCAAGAAAACAGCTTATTTGAAACTAGTGGAGAGTACAGACGAGGAGGAGAAAAGGGTATATCGGGAGTGTTATAAGAAGGCAAAGAAATAGGAGAAATTAGCGGTTACAGCGGCTAAGATTGTAGCGTTTAGATGTCTATACGAGAAACTAGGGAGCAAAGGCGGAGACAAGAAGTTGTACCGGTTGGCCAAGGTGAGGGAGAGGAAGGCCCGTGACTTGGACGAAATAAAGTGCATCAAAGATGAGAGCGGAAAACTATTGGTGGACGAGGTACATATAGACGAAGATGGAAGACATACTTCCATAACTTGTTGAACTAGGAGGGGGAAAAAGTATTGTGTTGGTGAGTTGGAGCACTCCGAGAGTTGACGGAATTTTGGATATTGTAGGGGAATTAAGGTAGAGGAGGTGGTAGGGGTGATGCGTAAGAATGAGCAGGTGCATGCAGAGCGACGGGGCCAGACGGGTACTAGTGAAATTTTGGAATAACGCGGGTCGAGCAGGCTTAGGGTGGCTTACTGGATTGCTTAATGTTATTTTTAAGATGAAAAGGATGCTCGGAGAGTAGAGGCGGAGTACGTTGGTTTCGTTGTACAAGAAAAAGGGTGATATCCAAAATTACAACAATTATAGGGGTATAAAGCCGTTGAACCACATTATGAAGATTTGGGAGAGAGTGGTGGAAGTCGGGGTGAGGAGTAGCATATCTATTTCTGAGAACCTGTTCGTATCCATGTCGTGGCGCTCGATACGGAAGCTATTCATCTGGTGAGAAGATTAGTTGAGAAGTATAGGGAAAGGAAAAAGGACTTGTATATGGTGTTCATCGACCTTGATATAGCATACGATAAAGTGCCGAGGGAAGTCCTGTGGAGGTGTTTGGAGGTTAGCGGTTTTCCGGCAGTGTACACTAGGGTGATTAAGGATATATAATGGTGATAAGACTCGGGTGAGGATTGTGGGAGGGTACTCGGAGTACTTTCCAATTGTAATGTGGCTACACTATGGATCAACTCTTAACCTATTTTTATTTGCCTTGGCGATAGATATGATGATGCGGCACATCCAGGGGGAGGTTCCATGGTGCATGCTATTTGTCGATGATATATTGTTGATCGATGAGACGCGAAACGGGGTTAACGCAAGGTTGGAGGTTTGGATACATACCTTGGAATCTAAAGGTTTCAAGTTGAGTAGGACTAAAATAAAATACTTAGAGTGCAAAATCAATGACGAGGCTTAGGAAACAAATGCGGATATGAAGCTTGATACTCGAGTTACTCCCAGTAGAGGTAGTTTTAAGTATATCGGTTCTATTATCCAGGGTAACGAGGAGATCGACGATAATATCGCACATCGTATTGGAGTGGGATGGAAGAAATGGAGGCTCGCTTCCAGCATTTTATGTGGTAAAAATATGCCACCAAGACTTAAGGGTAAATTTTATAACGTGGTGGTTCGACCAAATATGTTGTATAGGGCTGAGAGTTGGCCAATCAAGAACTCACATGTGGTCATGTTCAGAAGATGAAAGTATAAGAAATAAGGAAATTGAGAGGGATGAGTGGGTATACCAGGAGAGATAAGATTAGGAATAAAACTATTTGGGACAAAGTGGAAATGACTTCCGTGGAGGACAAGATGCGGGAGTTGAGGCTGAGATGGTTCGGGCATGTAAAGACGAGAAGCATTGATGATCTAATTAGGAGGTGTGAGAGATTCGCTTTGGCGGGTTTGAGAAGAGGTCGAGGTAGGCCGAAGAAGTATTAGGGAAAGGTGATTATGCAGGATATGGCCTGGCTTCAACTTAGTGAGGACATGACCCTTGATAGAAGGTGTGAGGTTGAGGATTAGGGTAGAAGGTTAGTAAATAGATGATAGTTTCTCCTTTTCTTACTAGTAGTTTTCGTAGAACTCATGTTACTACATAATCTTAATTAAATCTTTTTATATTGTGTGTTCTAGTTCTGTCACTGTCCAAAATCTACTATAGGTTATGATGGCGCCTAACGCCGCCGTCTGGCAAGCCAACATTGATTTATCAATTTATTTACTCATTTTGTTACTTTCGAAATCATAATATACATTACTTAAATAGTATAAAATGGAATTTACAGGGTAAAATGATAATAACTACGTGAACCACAATAACGAACAACCAGTAGGAACCCCCAAAACCCGGTGTCACAGTGCATGAGCATTTTCAAAGGAGTACATTAATAATACAACATATGTCCCTAATGTAATAAGACAGAATAAAATAATTAGTACAATGCAGACTCAGTGGACTGCGATGCGTAGCGTGGAATGCAGCTCACATGAAGTCTCCTCAACAGGTGCGCCTACGCGCCAAGGTGATCATAAAATGAACCTATCGGATCCTGCACATTTAGTGCAGAAGTGCAGCATGAGTACGTAAATCAACGCGTACTCAGTAAGTACCTAGCCTAACCCTGGAGAAGTAGTGACGAGGGGTCGACATCGACACTTACAAAAGGTCAAATAAATTAATATAATAAAACATAAGCAGGTATGGAGCATACGACAATGATGGGGTAAATCTGCAAATTACATAATCTTCCAATTACTTCTTGTAAAGCATGAATTTCTATATCTTGTATTCTACATTAACAACTCAGAGAATGTCAAGTGTCAATCTCAAATAATAAGGAATACCATATAAAACGCCGGGCATTAGTGGAAGTTTTATCTCGTGAATATTTGGACTTATAGCGTTATAACGCACGATTTCCGCCGAGGTCGTTCGGCCCAATACAGAATAATGTGTACACTATCGAGGGTCGTGCGGCACGAACCATAGATGCATCTATATATTGCCGAGGCATTCGGCCCTCTTCACAAGAAAGGAAAGAAGTTACCAAATTACGAGATACGTGTTTACAATACAGTACATGAGCACATAACGAATATAATCTTTACGCTTCTCAAATAACTCGCCCATAACTCAAAGTATTAAGGCCTGGCCTATTATACATATATTTATTTCTAAATCAACTTCAATTATAACTTTCATTAATTAAGCCAGCAGAACGAGCTCAAATAATTGAATTATTACATGATAAAGTCCTGAGTCTACCCGGACATAAACATGTTTTAGCTACGTACGGACTCTCAGCACCTCGTGCGTACGTAGCATCGACAACTAGTTGCACATAACAATAAATATTACCTAAGGGGTAGTTTCTCCCCTCACCAGGTTAGACAGGAGATTTACCTCGCTCCGAAGTTCCATAACAGTCTCCAATGTCGTTCAAACACCTCAACCCGATGCTCATCTCTTCAAAACTAGTCAAACAACGTACAAACCAATCAAAATATACCCCAATACGTATAATCTAACAATTTATAGTGATTCCCAACTCTGCTTAAAAAAACCAACAAAGCCAACCCTCGAGCCCACGTGCCCAGATTCCGAATATTTTTAAAGATAAACTTTACTCATAATACCACGAACTAAAATATATAACTTATTCCAAATTCCATGTCCAATTTCGTGGTCAAAATCCAAAAATACCAAATTTCTGGTTTTCTACCAAAATCTCAAGTTTCTACTAATTTTCATGTTTAAATCCTTATGAAATCCATGTATTTAACTCACAATAGGTGGGAATAACTTACCTTGTCATAGATGATCAAAACCTCCACTTGAAGCTTTCAAAACATAGTCCAAACCAAGAGAGAATGAAAGGAAATGGGCCAAATCCCGTTCTTAAAAGATCTCAGTGCCCAGTGACCTTTCGCATCTGCGGCCCATTAGCCATTTCTGCGGTTCCGCAGATACTCCTCCTCACTTTTGTGGCTACCCTCTCTTCTACGGACAAAAGGTCCTTTTTTGCATACTCGTTTTTGCGGAAACATTGCCGCTTCTGCGAAGCAGCATTTCCTCACACTTTCCGCTTCTGCGATCGATCCGCCACAGGTGCGACTCCGCTTTTGCGGTCCACCTGGCCGCTTCTGTGGCCCCTGCCTCAGCCAGTTCACTCCCACCCGCTTCTGCAGCCGCGCAAGTACGGGAATTCCTTCGCACCTGCGGCCTCTACCCAGCTCCCTTCTAGCCGTTTCTGCGGTCCACTGCCTCGCTTCTGCGAGGCCGCTTCTGCGAGGCCGCTTCTGCGATGCAGCTTCCGCAAAAGCGGTCGAACCAGCAACCAGAATCCTCTAACTTTTCCTTAAGTCCAAAAATCAATCTGTTAACCGTCCGGAATCTACCCGAGGCCCTCGGGACCTTGACCAATTATACCAACACGTCCCAAAATACTTTACGAACTTATTCGAGGCCTCAAATCACGCCAAACAACATCAAACCTACGGATCGACGATCAAAACCCTTTTTTAAACTTCGACGAATGCATCTGATTCATATCAAAACATTTCGGAATGGCAACAAACTTTGAGCACAAGACACAAATCATGATACGAACCTATTCCATAGCTCTGAATCCCAAACGGACATCGATAACACCAAAGCCTACTCCAAACCAAACTTAGGAAATTCTTAAACTTTCAAAATGTTAACTTTCCATAATAAACTCTGAAATTCTCCCGGGTGGTCTGATGCTCAACCCAAACATACGCTCAAGTACGAAATCATCATACAAACCTACTGGAACCTTCAAATCCGGATTCTGAGGTTGTTTACTCAAAAGTCAATGCTAGTCAATTCTCCCAACTTAAAGCTTCCGGAATTAGAATTTTCTTTCCAAATCAATCCCGAACTTCCCGAAATTCAATTCCTACCACACGTACAAGTCATAAAACCTGAAGTGAAGCTACTCAAAGCCTCAAACCGTCGAACGGAACGCTAGATCCCAAAAAGCCCGGGCGGGTCGTTACATTCTCCTCCACTTAAACATATGTTCGTCCTCGAACGTGTTAAGGACTGCTCTGGAGTTGTCCAAAATCACTGTTTAACACCTCGTGCACCTACCCGTAACACCACAACCCAGTTAAACCCATTAGCTCGAATCAGACTGAGGATTTTCCCTCTTTATTAGTCAATAAACCTTAGAACCAAATTCCAACCTCTGAATTCCTCTACAAGACCTGATTCTAACATACGAACACTATATAGTCATCCGTCATAATCAGTCATCCGTCATAATCACATATTCGACCTCTTACCGGGTAGCAAGTATTATTCTTTGCAGAAGCTTCATCAACATCAAGCAACCGCTAACTTGCTCATAGGAGATAGCCCACCTGTGGAATTCCTTACCGGCATCTTCCAACAGCACTGCACTAGGTACAACTAACACATAATCAGTAAATTCTCCTAAGCCCATACTCGCCTACCAGCTGTATAAGTTTGTTCCTTCCCTATTGACATCAACTAAAATTTCAACAATACCTTCCAAAATCAAGTCATATTGTATCTCAAACGATAATCAAATCTTCACATCCCCCTTTTTTTTCAAGCAAACTCTTTTCTGGAATATTCAATCTCTCTTCGTACAGTAACCATCATCCCAAATAAAATATGTAGACCAAATCACCATCCATCACGATTCACAAACCATTCTATACTTTCTCAAGGCACGCGGGTATACTGCTACCTAATCCATATGCTAATCTGCCACTCTTACTTCGGTTAAACTATCTCCCTTAAGAAACTCCTCGATCTCTGTTGTGCATACTTGACCTGTTAGTAATTCAACTACTGCGAGACACTTACTGCCATGTCCTCCATCATACTTTGCTGCCTAACTGCTGCCTCGCACCAAATCCATATCGGTAGCACCTGAACTAATGAATTTCTACCAACTTTAAACCTCGTGGAAGATCATCCTTCTCGTGCCATCAACACTAGAATCACCAATTCGATTCGAAACTGCTACACGCCGCTAACTCTGACAACCGCGTCTTAGGCACCATTTCACAACACATTGCCCCGAAGACAAAATCAAAGAAGACAATAACATCAACGGACCTTAATGTGTTCCAACAAGGACGGCGATTCCACATCACCAATGAAAATTCCACCACTCTCGCAAATATCAAGTCTCGTTATTCCATCAACCAAAGTCTGAACATCCATAGTCCGTTTGCCCTTCCTTTGCTGGAATTAAATGTTGAAGCTCTAAATCATGCACTGAAAAATCCTTCCTTCAAGTCATTCACTGTCTCGGCACATAGACCATCAGCACCCTACCATTACTCCAACACTGTGCGATAACAACGCATAAACATCATAGCACCCGTGCATAGCCTCAAAACCATAGAAAGTACAGATACTGAACTGAAATGACAGAACATCCTTTCGCACGCCGACAATAATAGCATGCCCGAACACGCAGGGAAAAACATCCTACACCACGTCTGCAGTACCAATACAACTACTCGATGCCCAATTGATAAAAAGTGCCCCACGTCGTGTAAGATTGAATAGGAAGGAAATAAAGGCACAAGCCTCAATGGAATCAAACTGCACAATGAGGAAATCAAGAAGGGAAATGCTCCTAATAGCCCTGTAGCCTCTCGAATATAAGTACAGACGTCTTTGTACCAATCCGCAAGACTCTACTAGACTTTTGCATGACTCGTGTGACCCAAGTGAACCTAATGCTCTGATACCAAGCTATCACGACCCAAAATCCTCTATATATCGTGATGGTGCCTAACGTCGCCGTCAGACAAGCCACTGTTGATTTATTAATTTATTTACTCATTTTGTTACTTTCGAAATCATAATCTCCATTACTTAAATAGTATAAAATGGAATTTACATGGTACAATGATAATAACTACGTGAACCACAATGACGAACAACCAGTAGGAACCCCCAAAACCCGGTGTCACAAGTGCATGAGCATTTTCTAAGGAGTACATTAATAATACAACATTTGTCCTGATTGTAATAAGACAGAATCAAATAATTAGTACAATGGAGACTCGGTGGACTGCGATGTGTAGCCTAGAATGCAGCTCACATGAAGTCTCCTCAACAGGTGTGCCTACGCACCAAGGTGATCATCAAATGAACCTATCAGATCCTACACATTTAGTGCAGAAGTGCAGCATGAGTACGTAAATCAATGTATACCCAGTAAGTATCTAGCCTAACCCCGGAGAAGTAGTGACGAGAGGTCGACATAGCCACTTACTAAAGTTCCAATAAAGCAATATAATAAAACAAAAGCATGTATGGAGCATACGGCAATGATGGTGTAAATCTGCAAATTACATAATCTTCCAATTACTTCTTTTAAAGCATGAATTTCTAGATCTTGTATTCTACCTTAACAGCTCAGGGAATGTCACGTGTCAATCTCAAATAATAAGGAATACCATATAAAACTCCGGGCATTAGTGGAAGGTTTATCTAATAAATATTCAGACTAATAGCGTTATAATGCACGATTTCCGCCAAGGTCATTCGGCCCGATCCAGAATAATATGTACACTGTCGAGTATGCGGCACGGACCATAGATGCATCTATATATTGCTGAGGCGTTCGTCCCTCTCCACAAGAAAGGAAAGATTTTATCGAATTACGAGACACGTGTTTACAATACAGTACATGAGCACATAAAGAAAATATAATCTTTACGCTTTTCACATAACTCGCCCACAACTCAAAGTGTTATGGCTTGGCCTATTATCCATATATTTATTTCTAAATCAACTTCAGTTATAAATTTAATTAATTAAGCCAGTAGAACGAGCTCAAATAATTCAATTATGATATGATAAAGTCCTATGTCTACCCGGACATAAACATGCTTTAGCTATGTACGGAATCTTGTCACCTCGTGCATACGTAGCACCGACAACTAGTTGCACATAACAATAAATGTCACTTAAGGGTAGTTTCCCCCCTCACAAGGTTAGACATGAGACTTACCTCGCTTTGAAGTTCTATAACCGGCTCCAACGCCATTCAAACACCTCAACCCGAGGCTCGTCTCTTCAAAACTAGTCAAACAACATGCAAACCAATCAAAATATACCCCAATACGTATAATCTAAAAATTTATAGTGATTCCCAACTCCGCTAAAAAAAACCAACAAAGACAACCCTCGAACCCGTGTGCCCAGATTCCGAATATATTTGAAGATAAACTTTACTCATAATACCACGAACTAAAATATATAAGTTATTCCAAATTCCATGTCCAATTTCGTGGTCAAAATCCAAAAATACCAAATTCTAGGTTTTCTACCAAAATCCCAAGTTTTTACTAATTTCCATGTTTAAATCCTTATGGAATCCATGTATTTAACTCACAATAGGTAGGAATAACTTACCTTGCCATAGATGATTAAAACCTCCACTTGAAGCTCTCCAAAAATCGCCCAAACCAAGAGAGAATGAAAGAAAATGGGCCAAATCCCGTTCTTAAAAGAACACACTGCCCAGCGACCTTTCGCATCTGCGGTCCATTAGCCGCTTCTGCGGATCCGCAGATGCGATGCTTCTCCTCACTTCTGCGGCTATCCTCTCTTCTACGGACAAAAGGTCCGCTTTTGAAGACTCGCTTCTGCGGCAACATTGCCGCTTCCGTGAAGTAGGACTCCCTCACACATTTCGCTTCTGTGATCGAACAGCCGCAGGTGCGACTCCGCTTCTGTGGTCCACCTGGCCGCTTCTGCGACCCCTGCCTCATCCAGTTCACTCCCACCAGCTTTTGTGGTCCACTGCCTCACTTCTGCGAGGCCGCTTCTGCGATGAAGCTTCCACAGAAGCAGTTGCACCAGCAACCAGAATCCTCCAACTTTTCCTTAAGTCCAAAAATCGATCCGTTTACCGTCGGGAATCCACCCGAGGCCCTCGGGACCTTGACCAATTATACCAACACGTTCCAAAACATATTACGAACTTAGTCGAGGCCTCAAATCATGCCAAATTCCATCAAAACTACGGATCGATGATCAAAACCCTTTTTTAAACTTCCAAACCTTTAAACTTTGACTAATGCGTCTGATTCATATCAAAACATTCTGGAATAACACCAAACTTTGCGCACAAGACACAAATCATGATACGAACCTATTCCATGGCTCTGAATCCCAAACGCACATCGATGACAGCAAAGACCACTCCAAACCAAACGTAGCAAATTCTTAAACTTTCAAAATGTTAACTTTCCATTATAAACGTTTAAATGCTCCCAGGTGATCCGATGCTCAACCCAAACATACGCCCAAGTCCGAAGTCATCATACAAACCTACTAGAACCATCAAATCCTGATTCCGAGGTCGTTTACTCAAAAGTCAATACTAGTCAATTCTCCCAACTTAAAGCTTCCGAAATTGAAATTTTCTTTCCAAATCAATCCCGAACTTCCCGAAATTCAATTCGGACCACACGTACAAATCATAATACCTGAAGTGAAGCTACTCAGAGCCTCAAACCATCGAACAATGCGCGTAGAGCTCAATACGACCGGTCGGGTCATTATATTCTCCCCCACTTAAACATGCGTTCGTCCTCGAACGTGTTAAGAACTGCTCTGGAGTTGTCCAAAATCACTGTTTAACACCTCGTGTGCCTACCCGTAACATCACAACCCAGTTGAACCCATTAGCTCGAATCAGACTGAGGATTCTCCCTCTGTATTAGTCAATAAACCTTAGAACCAAATTCCATCCTTCGAATTCCTCTACAAGACCTTATTCTAACATACGAACATTGTATAAACCCTTACACACTGCACCCAACATGACCATGCTCCTCCGCTAAAATCACACCACGTACCATATAAGTCGCTTGACCATAACAACATCCTCTGACAATAATAGCTGCAAATTCCACGAATTCGATGCCCACAACACACCTCATGACGCATACAAGTTTTGTTCCAACCCTCGCAATACTGCCACGACGTAAGAGATGCATAGAAACTAATAACCACCCGCCGAATCAACAAATCATAGAGTCTCTCCTCCTGACAAGGACCATTATCTCATTCTAAACTGAATAACAATATTTGATCTTAAATATACCTTATATAAATCTGATTGCACTAATTTCAGGTCCTAATCTCGTCTCACCCAATACGACTTGCTCAGGCAATGCATCACCTCAAACAATGAACAAGATCTTATACTACAACATCAAAGCGCCAACAAGCTACCACTCGAATATAACTCATAAGGAAGAACGAACTCTAACAGGGAAGTACCCAGCCTGCGTAACGAATAAAACGGTCGAATAGATGCTATGAACTTACCTCGGGGATGAAAACAATGCACACAAAAATAAGTGTAAGGAACTATGCTCATCATCTCACTGTTGCGGCGTACAACCCGATCCAACAATATACCCATGGCAGCGTGCCACCCGATCCGCACATAACAATCAAGAAGAAAACACACGTCAAGCCGTAACGCTTGTACCTACGAAATGCAGGAATATCGACCACAGACATACCAAGTGCACAATACAAATCCCGTGGAGACGGATAGCGCCATATGCTATGAATCTCAAACACAACTAAGGTGAGATATATGATATGCATCTCGAGAGCCATCCTACTCATATAACCCCACAAGCTATATAGGACCCCAACACACGTGCGAATAATCAAGTCGTATCACAACCCACATGGCACAATAGAGGTTTACATGGAATAGCTTACGATGGGAATAATATCCAATGCCCGACAACTCCTCCGTAAGTAATGCTATGATGACTAAACACATCCGACCTAACGTAGAGCACACATTCACATTAGACCCACCAACTGACCTCAAACCGATTCTGATCATACCACACTGGGACAATAACCTTCCAAAGATCCACAATGGCCTTATTCATGACACATAAGAATAGCCGTCAAATCCGAAACAAACGCACGTGGTCCACAGCCCAAGGAATAGAACGCCTCTCAGGCATAAACTCTCGCATTTGTGATACTACCATAACCTCTATACTTGGTTTTCATCATTAACAATCAAGTGACTAACATACCACACTTATACAAATCTCCACGTGGGGTACGCTCCCACGACCTTCTGCACTAAGTAGCAAAGTCTACACCTACATACCACCAACCGTACTAATTCTGTAAAGCAATTCAAGAACCCGCAAATCAATACACAATGCTCCTTCCACAAAACACCATTCCCAGGCAACACTAGGATAATGTCAGCTTACTCTGAACATCTAAATTCTTCTCGGCTTATCCGAGCTCATGACATTATTATAAATATCGAACCGCAACCTTGATCCTCAACTTTCAAATTCTGATTCTGCTTACTACACCTGTCATGCCGCTACGTGAGAATACAAGAATTCATCATAACCCCTGAACTACTAGTAGAATAAGCACTTCATTGGCTAGAAACCTTTCATTTAGCTCATTTTAGAAGAACCAATTCAACACACAACTGAATTCCCAAACCGCAGAAAATACAACTTCAAGTCGTGATCTAAACTGCCATGACTCTTCCGGAATTCATTTACACAACAAGTTCATTCGAATCAACTACCTCCCAAATCAATCAAGTTATGGTGGTTGTCAAACCCTCACGTACAACCACAAACCACAAGTATAGCTTCACACACCAAAGGAATTGATCATTGCCACAATCATGCTGATTCGACCGTTACTAACCGACCCAACTTCTTTCAATTTACTCTTGACCTAACTTAGAAATAATAATAGCTTCATTCACAGCATAACGAACTCAATCTGCACTCATCCCGAGTGGCCCGAATCGCGAGACCATATCGTCTTAATACCATGACTCATCCCATACCCCTCTCAAGCGCATAATAGCATCTCCAACTGATACGCCCATTCTGCAAGACCTTTAGCGAATCCGAAGCTATTTCTTCCTTTCCTCCAATACTGCACTGCATAACTAATGATAACATAGAACATTCCCAGTCTCGCTCATAATCCACCATGAAAACTCGATCCTTAACTACACAACGGACCCAAAATCCTTAGGCACTGTACTTTAATTCTTGAACCCACTTGGACTGTTGTTGAGAGTCACTCACTCTGACCTGACCCCAAATATAACCAAACTTCAACGCTCTGCTAGCACATGAACACCCTCTCAAAGAAGCAACCGACTGAATTCTTTTTCTTGTACATTACATCCACAAGAAGTATAAACTTTGAGTCCTCCCAAACCTACAACTCAATCGATAAGGCGAAGTATAGCACACATTCATCAAGTTCCTTGCTCGAATTACTCCTGTTATCTTCTTTTCTCAGTCATAAATAATCCACCAACGCATCGATAACCAGAAACCGCACAACCATACAACCACGCGATCCAATCGTAGACGGGGAGGACTCTCACACTTAGCTTTAAGCTATCATCATATAATGTAGAGCCCACAACGATTCCTCCTTCTCAATTACCATGATCTCGCACTTTTAACCCGAAAAATTTCTAGAAGTCTTTTGTTAAGCCTTTCATGAACATTCTGAATCATCTGTCATAATCACATATTCGACCTATTACCGGGTAGCAAGTATTATTCTTTGCAGAAGCTTCATCAACATCACGCAACCGCTAACCTGCTCACAGGAGATAGCCCACCTGTGAAATTCCTTACCGGCATCTTCCAACGACACTGCACTAGGTAAAACTACCACATAATCGTAAATTCTCCTAAGCCCATACTTGCCTACCAGCTGTATAAGTTTGTTCCTTCCCCATTGACATCAACTAAAATTTCAACAATACCTTCCAAAATCAAGTCATATTGCATCTCAAACGATAATCAAATCTTCACATCCCCTTTTTTTTTCAAGCAAACTCATTTCTGTCATATTCAATCTTTCTTCGTACAGTAACCATCATTCCAAATAAAATCCGTAGACCAAATCACCTTCCATCATGATTCACAAACCGTTCTATACTTTCTCAAGGCACGCGGGTATCCTGCCACATAATCCATATGCTAATTTGCCACTCTTACTTTGGTTAAACTATCTCCTTTAAGCAACTCCTCAACCTCTGTTGTGCATACTTGACTTGTTAATAATTCAACTACCGCGAGACACTTACCGCCATGTCCTCCCTCAAACTTTGCTGCCCAACTGCTGCCTCGTACCAAATCCATATCTATAGCACCTGAACTAATGAATTGCTACCAACTCTAAACCTCCTGAACGATCATCTTTCTCGAGCCATCAACACTAGAATCACCAATTCGATTCGGAACCGCTACATGCCGCTAACTCTGACAACCGCATCTTAGGCACCATTTCACAACACCCTGACCCGAAGATAAAATCAAAGAAGACTATAACACCAGCAGACCTTAATGCGTTCCAACAAGGACGGCAACGCTACATCACCAATGAGAATTCCACCATGTTCGAAAATATCAAGTCTCGTTACTCCATTACCTAAAGCCTGAACATCCATAGTCTGTTTGCCCTTCCTTTGCTGGAATTAAATGTTGAACCTCTAAATCATGCACTGAAAAATCCTCCCTTCAAGTCATTCACTGTCTCGGCACATAGACCAGTAGCACTCTACCATTATACCAACACTGTGCGATAATAACGCATAAACATCATAGCACTCGTGCATAGCCTCAAAACCATAGAAAGTACAGATACTGAACTGAAATGACAGAACATCCTTCCGCACGACGACAATAATAGCATGCCCGAACACGCAGGGAAACATATCTTGCACCACGTCTGCAGTACCAATACAACTACTCGACGCCCAATTGATAACAAGCACCCCAAGTCGTGTAAGATTGAATAGGAAGTAAATAAAGGCACAAGCCTCAATGGAATCAAACCGCACGATGAGGAAATCAAGAAGGAAAGTGCTCCTAATAGCCCAGTAGCCTCTCGAAGATAAGTACAGACGTCTCCGCACCGATCCGCAAGACTCTACTAGACTTGCTCATGACTCGTGAGACCCAAGTGAACCTAATGCCCTGATACCAAGCTGTCACGACCCAAAATCCACTATATGTTGTGATGGCGCCTAACGCCGCCATCAGGCAAGCCAACGTTGATTTATCAATTTATTTACTCATTTTGTTACTTTCGAAATCATAATCTTCATTACTTAAATAGTATAAAATGGAATTTACATGGTATAATGATAATAATTACGTGAACTACAATGACGAACAACCAGTAGGAACTCCCAAAACCCGGTATCACAAGTGCATGAGAATTTTTTAAGGAGTACATTAATAATATAACATTTGTCCTGATTGTAATAAGACAGAATCAAATATTAGTACAATGGAGACTCGGTGGACTGCGATGTCTAGCCTGAAATGCAGCACACATGAAATCTCCTCAACAGGTGCGCCTACGCACTAAGGTGATCATCAAATGAACCTGTCAGATTCTACACATTTAGTGCAGAAGTGCAGCATGAGTAGGTAAATCAACGCATGCCCAGTAAGTATCTAGCCTAACCCTGGAGAAGTAGTGACGAGGGATCGACATCGACACTTACAAAAGGTCAAATAAATTAATATAATAAAACATAAGCAGGTATGGAGCATACGGCAATGATGGGGTAAATCTGCAAATTACATATCTTCCAATTACTTCTTGTAAAGCATGAATTTCTATATCTTGTATTCTACATTAACAGCTCAGGGAATGTCAAGTGTCAATCTCAAATAATAAGGAATACCATATAAAACGCCGGGCATTAGTGGAAGGTTTATCTCGTGAATATTCGTACTAATAGGGTTATAACGTACGATTTCCGCCGAGGTCATTCGGCCCGATCCAGAATAATATGTACATTATCGAGGGTCATGCGGCACAGACCATAGGTGCATCTATATATTGCCTAGGCATTCGGCCTTCTCCACAAGAAAGGAAAGAAGTTATCGAATTAGGAGACATGTATTTACAATACAGTACATGAGCATATAACGAATATAATCTTTACGCTTCTCAAATAACTCGCTCACAACTCAAAGTGTTAAGGCTCGGCCTATTATACAAATATTTATTTCTAAATCAACTTCAGTTATAACTTTAATTAATTAAGCGAGTAGAACGAGTTCAAATAATTCAATTATTACATGATAAAGTCCTACATCTTCCCGGACATAAACATGTTTTAGCTACGTCGGATTCTCGCCATCTCGTGCATAAGTAATACTGACAACTAGTTGCACATAACAATAAATATCACCTAGGGGCAGTGTCCCCCTCACAAGGTTAGACAAGAGACTTGCCTCGCTCCGAAGTTCCATAACCGGCTCCAACGCCACTCAAACACCTCAACTCGATGCCCGTCTCTTAAAACTAGTCAAACAACATGCAAACCAATCAAAATATACCCAATACGTATAATCTAACAATTTATAGTGATTCCCAACTCTGCTCAAAAAAACCAACAAAGACAACCCTCGGGCCCGCGTGCCCAGATTCTGAATATTTTCGAAGATAAACTTTACTCATAATACCACGAACTAAAATATATAACTTATTCCAAATTGCATGTCCAATTTCGTGGTCAAAATTCAAAAATACCAAATTCTAGGATTTCTACCAAAATCTCAAGTTTCTACTAATTTACATGTTAAAATCCTTATGAAATTCATGTATTTAACTCACAATAGGTGGGAATAATTTATCTTTCCATAGATGATGAAAACCTCTAATTGAAGCTCTCCAAAAATCGCTCAAACTAAGAGAGAATGAAAGAAAATGGACCAAATCCCGTTCTTAAAAGAACACATTGCCCAACGACCTTTCGCATTTGAGGTCCATTAGCTGCTTCTGCGGCTCTGCAGATGTGATGCTCCTCCTCGCTTCTGCGTACAAAAAGTTTGCTTTTGCGGACTCGCTTCTGCGGCAACATTACCGCTTTTGCGAAGAAGCCCTCCCTCACACTCTTTGCTTATGCGATCAATCCGCCACAGGTGCGACTTCGCTTCTGCGGTCCACCTGCCTGCTTTTGCAACCCCTGTCTCAGCCAGTTCACTCCCAGCCGCTTCTGCAGTCATGCAGGTGCACGAATTCCTTCGCACCTGCGGCCTCTACCCAGCTCCCTTCTAGCCGATTCTGCGATGAAGCTTCCGCAGAAGCTTTTCCTTAAGTCCAAAAATCGATCCGTTAAGCATCCGGAATCTACCCGAGGCTCTCGGGACCTTGACCAATTATAACAACGCGTCCCAAAATACATTACGAACTTAGTCGATGCCTCAAATCACGCCAAACAACATCAAAACTACGGATCGAAGATCAAAACCCTTCTTTAAACTTCCAAACCTTTAAACTTCGACGGATTATTCATACCAAAACATTCCGGAATGACACCAAACTTTGCGCATAGGACACAAATCACGATACAAACCTATTCTAAGGCTCGAAATCCTAAACGGATATCGATAACACCAAAGCCCACTCCAAACCAAACTCGAAAAATTCTTAAACTTTAAAAATGTTAACTTTACATAATAAACGACGAAATGCTCCCGGGTGATCCGATACTCAACTCGAATATACGCTCAATTCCGACCACACGTACAAGTCATAATACCTAAAGTGAAGCTACTCAAAGCCTAAAACTGTCGAACGACGTGCTAGAGCTCAAAACGACCGGTCAGATCATTAAAAGTTCGCTACCATATTCCCTGTTGTTATTTTTTAGTACTACTTATTCCTC
>AWOL01S0006564.1:78461-95031 GCA_000715115.1 Nicotiana otophora | reverse complement strand
CCCCCCCCCACACGTGGTTGATAGTTTCTCCTTTTCATCTTTTTATGTCATGTTTTCTAGTTCGTTTCTATTACGGCATTCCTTGTTGTTATTATTTAATACTACTTATTCTTTTCCCCACCCCCTCTCCTCTCGTTCGCTCTTGTCTCCTTATTCTTCTTCTTCTTCTTCTTCTTCTTCCTCCTCCTCCTCTTCTTCTTCTTCTCACCCTTTCTGAGCTGAGGGACTATTGCAAACAGCCTCTCTACCTTCACTAGGTTGGGGTAAGGTATACGTACACACTACCCTTCTTAGACCCGACTTGTGGAATATACTAGGTTTGTTGTTGTTGTGGAATGATACATACTAATATATAAAACAATACAATACAGACTATATATATAAATATACAGCTCCAGATAAGCATTTCCCATTGAACTTTCAACTAGTATTAATTATTCATCTAGCATGATCTGCATGATAATTAATATTCTAGGAGTTTGAACTTAGATAATTTGCTTTTGTATTTCGTTAGGAGAAGTGAACCAAAGCCAACAAAAACAATAGGCAAGTTATTGTAATTAGTTTTCTCGTTGTATCTTTGATTGTTAAAAGCCCAAATATTTAGCTATGTTGGAAAATGAAATACAGACCATGTACAGCTCCAGATAAGCACTTCTCCCAGTTGAATTTTCAACTAGTATTAATTATTCACTTGCATGATCTGCGTGATAATTATTCTACGAGTTTGGAATTGGATCACATGCTTTTTTGTTTTTTGTTTTGGAAAACCAAAGCCATGTTTTACTAACCAAAACAGGGAAGTTATAATTATCCACTTTCCATTTTGAAAGCAAAATAACCAAAAGAAAACAGTTTTTGGATAAGTTAAAATTTTATAGTAGCTCTAGATAACCTTTGAGTGACATAACACTAATAATACATATAACTTAAAATCTCGTAATAAAATGATAAAAGGCACTTAAAGTCAAGTTTTTTAATAATCTGAGTCTTCTTATATATATTAACATGCTTTATCATGTAGTCTTCCGCATAAGACGGATTACTCCTTGTCATACAAATTATTTTTCGTCCAAGTTGTAGAATTTTATATCTGTTGGTGTACGCCACTATACTTAAAAATATAATTACATTGGTAGTTGCCCATTGAAGTTAGCATATACACATTTAGAAATTGGCATGACTTGTTTATAAATATGGACAGTCTGATATTCTAATTTTCTGCAGCAAACGAAAAACGAAGATCAATTTTGAGAGAGTTGAGAGTTTAGAGAGATGTCAGCTAACTCCACCACAGTTCCTCTTCTTACCCCCTACAAAATGGGGAGATTCGAGCTCTCTCATAGGTACTCTGTCTTAATTTTTATCTTTTTCCTTTTCATTTTGCATGTATATTAAGCTGTATATTGTTATGAGTTGCAGAGTAGTGATGCCACCAATGACAAGGAACAGATCATACAATAATACTCCACAGCCACATGCGATTGAATATTATGCTCAAAGAGCAACAAATGGAGGATTTCTCATTTCTGAATCAGCCAGTGCCTCTGATATCTCACAAGGGTAAACACTTTAATTTCCTGTGTCTTTTTCCCTTTATGCGCTCATGTCTAAATCTTTAACTTTTTTTTTTATTACAGATGTTGTTAGTGTTTGTTTTTATATAGGCAGCAACTTAGGGCTACAGAAACACTGAGCAGTAAGAAAAATTTGAACTCTTCAAAATATCAACTTTTTTTTTTGGTAATTAAAAAAATCCACTAGCAGTTATACAAAACTTTTAATCGTAGCCGGATGTATTTATTATTTATTTTTTCTAGTCGTTATACATAGATTATATATTTATTGTACACATATTATACATATATTATACTTTCGCCGGTTATTTTTGGGTTACGCAATTAGGTGGGTGGTTATTTGGGTTGATTCTTCTATATATCGAATGAATGGAGCATTTTAGTCCTTCGGTGATGGGTTCACCCAAAATTCAATAATTTCGATGTTGGGCATAATGTATATTTGAAAATCCACTAAAATTTCAATAAATATATTATATTTATACCCATAATTTTAAAGATACAATGAGTTCAATGCTAAAAACATTAAAGGTCAAATCCATCTTATTAATCCGACGCGCCTTGAGAGCACTCAATAAAATGTACTTCAGCCCCTCTTAATTGTTAAAGAACTGGAATTAAAGCTTGTCAATTGTTCCATCGGGTCAGACTACAATGTATTAGTCTGATTTAGTGGTATTTACATGAACTATTTGAAGGGGTCCAAATATGCCTGGAATTTGGACAGAGGAACAAACAGAGGCTTGGAAACCCATTGTTGACTCAGTTCATCAAAAAGGTGGTATCTTCTTTTGTCAAATCTGGCATCCTGGCCGCATTCCCCACTCAGGCCTCGACAATTTTCTATTATTTTGGCGTGCAGGTTGGTAAATTTATATACTACTATGATTTTTTTCTTAATTAGCTTCACACTGATATATAGTAATAATACATGTGTAATGTGTTTTATATATTATATCATAGTACCTGACGACAAAGAGTATATCATGCCGACACCTCAGCAACTGAGAGCTAATGAAATCCCTCACATTATCGAAGATTTTAGGATTGCAGCCCGCAATGCTATTAAAGCTGGTGAGTAATACATTAAGTACTTTTTCAGTCTTGTTGTTTATGAGGGAAATATGCATTTAATGGTGGTGAAAACTTATACGTTCGACAAAATTGATGAATAGTCACTTGTTGGTATTGCTTAATAAATTTAGGATTTGATGGAGTCGAGATCAACTCTTCAAACGGCTTCATTATTGACCAATTCTTGAATGACCAAGCCAACGACAGGACTGATGAATATGGTGGAAGTATAGAGAACCGTTGCCGTCTTGCTCTTGAAATTATTGAAGCTGTTGTGAAGGAAATTGGAGCTGATAAAGTTGGCATAAAACTCTCTCTCTTCTCAGAACTGCACGGGGAAAAAGACTCGAACATTGAACCTCTGGCGACCTATTTGGCTAAGGAACTCACTAAGCTCGGGGTTCTATATCTTCACGCGGTTGAGCCAAGGGAAGAGCCACGTTGCCTCGAATCCATAAGAATGGCTTTTGAGGGGACTCTTATCTCTTCTGGTGGCTACGACAAAACCGAGGGAGATGAAGCTATTGCTGAAAACTATGCAGATTTGATCTCATTTGGACGTTTGTTCTTGGCCAACCCTGATTTACCTAAGCGTTTTGAGGTTAATGCACCACTAAACAAGCATGATAGGAGTACTTTCTATATGACAGATCCAGTTGTGGGTTACACTGATTACCCATCTCTACAAGTTGCTTGTTAAGTTATTATCTTTGTGGAAAAAAAGTGGAGTTTGCTTCTACCTGATAAAAGGGGGTATTGTTATCTAAATAAAGGCAAACTAACTATTGTGTGATGTGGTCAGTACGAAGTTGTGTTTACTTTCTAGTTTGTTAAAATAAGAGATGATGATTTTACTGCCTCCTCGGATGTGGGGTATATGTCAAATTACAATGTGACTTGTATGATGTTTTTAAAGATAATCAAAGTAATGTGTGGCGATGATCCTTTGTTTGCACTCCTATGTTTCACTATAACTATACGAAAGTAGTTAATACCCAACAAATTGTTATTATAAAACTGTGAAATAAATAAAGAAAATGTGAAAATCTGCAAAGTAAAGATCCAACTTTTAATTAGCTTCATAAACAAAAATCACAATATATAAGGCCAAAAGTAAATAGAAATCACACCACCATCATACAAAAAGCAGAGAGGTCTGACGTTGAAATAGTGAAGAATAAGAAAATAGAATTTTTACCACATCAATAGAAACACACTGAAGAGTAAAAAAGAAAAAGAAGGTTGAGAAACTCACCGGAAGAGAACTTCGAAAAATATCACAGAAGAGAGAATTATTTGCTATTCCAGGAGAGACCCCAATTGTTTAGCTTTGTGTTATTAGAAAAGATATAGCTAGCGTTTGATCATGTATTTTCAAATTTGTTTTAAAGAATTTGAGTGAACTTTGGTTTGGAGATGAAATCGGTTTGGACATCATTTTTCAAAACATATTTTATTTTTTATTTTTTTGAAAAAACATGAAACGTGACTTATGCCCATAAGTTCTAAAAACTATCAAAAATACACAACAATACCAAACAAACAAACTTGCTAATCATGTATATGCATAACCTTCATCGGTGCCATTCATTATTATTATTATTATCACACACCATAGTCATGAGCATAGATAAGTTTGGCACAAAATCATTATTTTTATAATGAACTACATAATATAGTATCCTAAAACTATAACCTGATATTTTAATATCAACTGCTAATAACAGAATCACTAGCTACAACAATTCGTCAAATTACAATAATATTACAAGATCCATCAGTCCAAAAAAAAAGCCGGTGGATTAGCTGGGTCGTAATAGATGATGCATTTTTTAAAAAAATATAAAGTTTTGGGTAATTTTTGAAATTGTTAAAAAATCCAAAGGTAATATTTTGGGCCAAAAATATGTGTAGAGCTAGTTTTGGGCTTTGAAAATTTTGTTTTCAATATCTGCCAAAATATGGATAAAATTTATAAACAAATAAGCTTTGCCAAAAACAATTTGAAAAAAGCTTGGCAAAATCTATAGCAAAACGGGGGCATAGTATGAAATAGGCTACACGTGGTTTGCTGCTAAAGAGAATTATAGCTTGTTCGGCTAAGCTTCTCCAAATCCAAAAGCATTTTTTTTAACAAAAAAAAATACTTTTTTTCAAAGTTGAAGTGTTTGGCCAAACTTTTAGAAGAAAAAAAGTACTTTTGAGCAGAAACAGAAGCAGTTTTGAAGAAGCAGAAAAAAGTAGTTTCTTTCCAAAAAGAACTTTTGAGAAAAATACACTTAGAAACAGTTTTTAAAAGCTTGATCAAACACTAATTTTTGCTCATAAGTGATTTTCAAATTAATTAGCCAAACACAAACTGATTCTCATCAAAGTACTTTTGAGAAAAATGCTTTTGAGAAAAGGTACTTGTCAAAATAAGCTGATTTTTGCAGCTTGGCCAAACGGGCTATTAGATGCAAGTGTTTAATGGCCAATCCAGTAGCCCACAAAGGGCACGAAATCAGAAGCCACTAAATAAACATACAATGATAGAAGAATTAACCTAAATTGCCGCTCATCTAACCGTTTAAACTAAAAATATCCGGTAGATGTATAATATATGCATAATTTATTATATGTGTATATTTGTGTATCATGAATGTATAATTTATGTATATGACTAGAAAAAGTAAACAGTGAATATGACCGACTATTTATGTAAAGATCCCTTAATTTTACATGAGTTTTTTGTACATAAGCCTATTGTAACGCGGGGAACACTTTTTGTAATTGAGACTACTATACGTACAATGGTTCAATGTTGTGTTCGTACAGCTTGACCATTTATATAAATTAGTAATATGCATTAAAAAATTATTAGAATTACATATTCTTGGTAAGTTCAAGTTTATTATAAGAATATACAATTTTTATGAAATTTTGAATCTGTCCTTAGTGTCAATAGTATCTCGTTCAACCCTGGTTAACATGCTAGCACAAATATGAAATTAGTTAATTATAAGCAATGAAGGTGCAAATAAAACTAAGAAATCTTCGATAAAATTGTGCCCGCACGACTGCTAAAAGAAAGGGAGAACCTTTAGGCATAGTGAATTCTAAATGCCCTTACATTTTTCGAAATCTCTCCGCAAAAAATTACCCACCTCAAAATAATTTTTTTCAAACAAGAAAAACAGAGAATTTGAACGTTGTTTTTTCATTATAACAACCCTTAATTATCTCTGAGCCTTTCTCTAACCTTGTGTTTCTCTTACATACAAAACACATTCTCTCTCTTTTTCTTTTATGCATTCAGTATTCGAAATTCACTTTCTCTGAGTCGTGACATTCGAAACACACACACATATTAAGTTTTAATTTCATTTTGCCATAAGGTAATATACTTGTGAGATAAAATTTTAAAATAAAAATTACATGAGGACACTTTGTCCCAATGTTGACAGAGAAGATGGGCTGGAAACAGTACTTGAGGTGCCAATTCCAGATGAAATGTTCAAAAGCATGGGTAGTAATGCTGCACTTAGATGGCATAATATGGCAACCTGGATGAAAGCTCAAACATCTGATAAATGGTCTTCCCCTATTGTTGCTGCTCGTTATAATGAACTTAGTTTCCTCCTTTACATGGTTGGATCTCCTCTTATCCCTTTCCAAATTCAATTGGGCCAATCCGTTAATCGTCCCGTCAAGCATTCTTCCATTGTAAGACAGGAATTCTTCAAGCTTTAATCTTTTCACTTAATTATACCTGCGCATTTTGATTCATTGAGTTGTAAGTAGATAACATATGCATTCTCAATTTACCAAGGCAAACGGATCCTAATTCAGGCCTAATGATTTCAGGATTCTAGTCTTTTAAGTTACTGAGTTCTAAAATAATAATTTATCATTTTTAATAAATTTCTTAAGGAAATACATAGTTTGGATCAAAGTAACTGGGTTCGGCCTAATCCGTAACCAGCACACTAGCTTTGCCCCTAGATCCTATGTTCAATGTGTTCAATTGCCGGTATTTTCTGACACGAAACATAGATATATACGTAAAGACCATTAAGATTTCAGCAAATATTAAATTTTGATAACGGTTGAACATATAAAGTGCAAATAATAGATTTTTCATTCAGCCTGAAATAGAGATTGTCAGTTTTAAGATAAATTTGGACCTAGAAAACATGCATGACAGCCAGCTCCAAATCCAGAGTGACAAAAAAGGACCACATTTACCATTCTACCAGATCAATAAGTACTCTGAGTTATACTTGAACGCACAAAAAATTAGACCACATTTTACCATTATAACCAAAATTATTAGTAATCTGAATTATTCTTGGTTTTTTCTTAGAAATCTTATTTGGAATGGACATATATGCAGGAAGCTTCAACAGCTAAATATATATTGCAACAATACATAGCAGCAACAGGGGGGCAACCAGCACTAAATGCAGTGAACAGCATGTGTGTAATTGGGCATATTAAAATTACTGCATCTGATTTCCATCAAGGTGATCAAAGTGTGAAGGTGAGAAAGAGTGACGAAAACGGAGGCTTTGTGCTTTGGCAAAAAAACCCTGACCTTTGGTGTCTAGAATTACTTATCTCAGGATGCAAAGTAATTTCTGGTAGTAATGGCAAAATCTCATGGAGACAATCATCTAATCAACAAAGGCCTATCTCTAAGGGTCCGCCCAGACCTCTCCGCCGTTTTCTGCAGGTCTGTCAGTGTATATAACTTAACTTAAATCTGTTGATTAATTATATGGCAACCTAGTAATAGAGCTAAGGGCTAAATGATTTGCCATTGTTGTAGGGACTAGATCCTCGGTCTATAGCAAACTTGTTCGCGAATGCAGTATGCATAGGAGAGAAGATAATAAATGATGAGGATTGTTTCATTCTCAAACTTGATACAAACCAATCAGCTTTAGAGGCACAAAGTGGTCCAAATTATGAAATACTTCATCATACAATATGGGGATATTTTAGCCAAAGATCAGGCCTAATGGTCAAGTTTGAGGATTCCAGGTTGCTAACAGTTAAGACCAGCAGAGACGACGAAGGTGTATTCTGGGAGACGAGCACAGAATCTGTTATGGAAGATTATAAATATGTTGACGGAGTTAATGTTGCACACAGTGGTAAAACTTTTGTCACGGTTTTCAGATATGGAGAGCACTCTGCAAACCACAAGAGGCAGCTGGAGGAGAGATGGAAAATTGAAGAAGTAGATTTTAATGTTGGACGTTTGACAGCTGATTTCTTCATGCCACCTTCTGATTTCAGCAAAGAACGGTCTCGGGTTTAGAGAAGAGAGTTGAAAGTTATATTCTTGAATCAATTAAGACAATTTTGCAGTATATAAACAAACAGAAAGTTTTTTCTCCTGTCAAGAAAGTCTAGCACTACTAAATTGAGCAGTATAGATAGAGAAATTTGTCAAGTTTTTTTATTTATAATTAGAGGATTACTTGTGTAGAATGTCAGTGATATCAAGCTTGCCAATTTACTAACTCTATCAAATTCCTCAACCATATGACAACTGTTTTCCTCTACATGTAGTCACCTTAAGTTTCTTACATACAGAAAATTAAAACTGAAAGTATCTGCTACCACTTGTTGAACACTACCTCATCTACGATAAGAGGCAGGCAAATATAGGACGAGTTGTGTGGGTTTAATTGAGTACATTATTTTCTACTCGAACTATGTTTACATATACAAAAGGTATTTTAAGTGCATATATCATAAGATCACTCATTTTGATTCGCTTCTGTCTATGAATCTATAGTCAATATCCCACCCAGGCAGTTGAAGGTCACAGTTACTATTAAAAAAAAAAACAAAACAACTTCAGGCTCATGATATTATTCCGTATAAAGATACAACTCTTTCTTCAATCCTAACCCCAAAATATGTCAATGAGTTTTGGTCAGAATAACATCTAATCAAAACACAGTAGGATCATCTTGTATAATAAGATGCAGTTTCAAATGCAAATGCTTCAATCTGTAGCTGTCAGTGACAACATATATAGTCGTCCCCATCCATCTCAAAAAGAGTATTAAAGGTTAACGTTTATCCTACACTGGAAACTAGGAAAAGGAAGATGAAGGGAAAGTAGGAGGAGAAAAAAGAAATGGAAGAGAAAATGGACAAAAGGTTTTTATTTGTGGATAAACTATAGATTAATTACAGGGATTAATTTGATATGAATGAAATTTTGGACTCCGATTATAATGATACTTGCTCATCATCTTTAAAAGCTCGTCAAATATATCAATTTGTGATAAGTCAGACTTTACACTTGATTTATTGTTATTCTCAATTTTTGATAGGTAATAAGAGTTTGTTAAATCATACCCAAGGACATCAACGATTTCTACAGTTGAACGAGCAGATATACATTAATTACACCCTGCCTATTTCAAACACTACTACTTTCTAAAACAGTATAGTAAATAACACAGCGCCATCCTTTATAAGAGGAGTTGAACTACTAATACTGCTAGACAATGCACAGACCGGTGGTCATGGCCTGATTGGTGTCTACCCATAAATACCCTAAGGCAAAAATTATATGTTTAACCACAACAAACCAAAATGAAATTCATGTTCCCTTGCGATTTCACATCATCAGTAAAAACAAGCGAAAAATCAATCTATGGAAAATGTCTTCCAGTGCAAAACTGTAGCAACAACTCCAGATTTTTCTTTTCGCATGAATTAACCCAATCATGATACTGTTTGAGTTTTTCACCAATATGTGCTTTCATTAGGAAGACAGGAAAATATAGGAGAAAAAAAATTACAAGTATCAAAACCTAAATAGATACATCGTTTTGTCCTTACAGCAAAAATGCAATGCATGTCAGTGTAATCTTTTCCCAAATGCTCCCTTTCGTCAATACCAGACAGCAGATGGCATAAATCACCATTTATCGTGTGTGAAAAAGAGGCAACCACGCAAATGGGGGGTTCTTGATTTCTCCAAGTCATAACTTTCTCCCTGTTGCAGTTGTTTGTTCGCTCTTCGTTTGCCTTAGACTTAATTCTCGTATTCCCTGAAATAGTTTAAAATGAGATCAAAACATGTCAATTACAATCGCTGCACATGTTAAAGGAGCAATCACAACATAACAAGAATCTGGGAGAAGCAGGAGTTCAGGATCGGAGAGAGAAGAAAGACAACATAGAAAGACCACCATATATATATCTGTACTTTTGTTTCTTGGTTTCTCTCTCTAAAATTTAAACAAACGACAACCCGAAATAGTGGCAGAATTCAGTGAACAGATTCATCTGCCACCTTCAGCTTCCAAGAAGTTGCTCTCCCACAAACTTCTTTTTAATGGAATTCTATATTAATGAGGAAGACCTTACTGTTTTGATTCAATTACAACGAATCCAGTGCTACCTAAGGTTGTTGCATCTGCCCATGTTGTGCAAATGTGTGCATGTTCATTTTTGAGACAGATAAAGATAGAGATCCAGCCATAAAGAAATGAAGAACCTTATTTCTCAAGCCAATGTTATTGGCCTTCTGAGAGGGAAAAACACAACATCTTACTATCCATCACCTGTCAAGCTTTGGGTGCATTACTTTCAGGCATTTATGCTTCATACCAGCTGATTTGACAAAATAAGTTGCAGAAAGATATACCGATCGTATCACTGTGTAGTTAAATAAGAAGTAGCTGTACATTTCATGCACGCAGCCCTATAGGAGGCAAAGAGAACTTTATTCAACTCTTTATTTATTTATTTTTGATAAGGAGAACTTTCAACTTTTATAAGGAGCAATGAGAAAATTCACAAGCTTGACGGGAGAAAAAGAAGAAATAACACAAGAATGGGCGAACCAAAGTCGAACAGAGAACTGTGCTATTATCCAGTCCAATCAGCTCGAAAACTTCCTCTCAGTATCAATGACCCTGGAAACTCCATGTCTCCATCTTACACGCCAGTAGACAGCACTAGCAACCAACACCACTGTCACATGCTCCAGGCCCCTTTGGTTACGTGTATCATGAGGAACAGGAGGGAATTAACTGGGAAAGGTAAGAAGTTTGTAAAAGGATCTTTTAGAAAACAAGAAAGCCTCCATCGTCTCCTAGACATCACATAAATTTTAAGGAAAACAAAAGGCAACAAAGAGATAGGGAAAGAGAGATGGAGAGAAGAGGCAGAAGAGGACAAGTTAGCATCTTGTCTTTCTTCATGATCACCGCATGTCTAGGGCCTTCATTTCCTGCCTAACTCCTGTATCCCCCAGCAGGAATGTGAATTTGTGGAACTAGCAATCCAAAGAGTTGATGCTTGAGTAGAGCTGACAATAGGAGCTGGAAGCAGTTGACCTGGTTGATAACTCCATATTGGGTGCATGTACTGATCAATATTTAGATAGTTGCAACGTGGCATTGACTATTCAAGTTAATGGGGTTTATTGCTATCAACATTGCCTGCTTATTTGCTTTCTGATAAAGTGCATGATGAAAATTTGGTGAAGATGGAGGACAATCTCTTTGAGTAGTTTTGGTGAGAATGGAGGTCGCAAGTGATGCCTCAAAAAGCAAGGAGTTTCAGCAGTATCGTATTTATCAAATTTGTGACAGAAATTCATGTTTATTTACCCACCAAGTATGTTCAATTGGTATTATTATGACCATAGCTATCCAAACACAGTTAAAATTTTACAGCAGAAAAGTTAATAGACATCTCTTTGAATTAAACTACATGCACTACTTCCAGAGCCTTGAGTACACAACTGAAAAGCACAAATAATGATGATACAAACTTTTATCACTTCTGTCTAGCAGAGCTATCAGAAAGCATTGCATTGCTCCATTTTGGAACTAGCTTGTAAGCTGGAACATTGAGTTTACTAGAGGGAAAAGTAAGACCTTGAAGAAATCTGAACTGCTCCTTCGCACATCATACTGTTGCGTTACAGAAAAGAAAAATTGAAGCACACAAAACATCCCGCTAAGAACTCTTTCCAAAAGGAAAACCCATATTTCTATCTGAAAATAGTCAAAGTCCATCATTTCCTAAAGATGTAATTAAATTAACACAAAGATCAAGTTCTACACTAGGAAAAACTTAAAAGTGAGAAGGCGCAACAGTGCACAAATGGAACAAACCAGTTTCTAACTTGGTCGTAATTAAATTACTTCCGTAATTTGAAAGTGGAACCTCGTGTTTACATTGCAACCCATTATAACTGTAAACTCTATATTGCATCAGCACAAAAAATTCACTGAAGTGACCTGAAAAGCTGCTTGTATCTTGTGTGTACTTTTGGCTGAAACTCCTCCGTGTCCTCACATTATAGTTCCGGAAAGAAAAATCCAATTGAAAAGAGGAATCAAATTAGTTTCTAAAGTAAGATTCTCTTTTTTTTTTGCACCAAGGATGTGGCCTAGAGGTCAATGAAGCGGGAGGAGAACTATGAGGTCAACAACCCAGTGGAGGCAAAAGAAAACACTAGGTGATTTATTCTTATTGCCTAAACCTTGGTACGAGTTACCCGGTACCTGTGTTGGTGGGAGGCTGGTGAGAGGTAGCAGGTGAGCGTAAGCTGGCCCGACACCACAGATAAAAGAATTTCTCAACCAAAATTCTTAGCTTATCTAGTTATCTAATAAAACACCCCCAAATCGCCAACCTAAAATGTCAAAAGTTAAATCACGAGTTCATAGCCAAGGCTGACCACGGGGAAGAATTGGATCAAAGAGAAAGGGACAGATAGAGAGAGCTAACCGATGAATGGAGAGGTGGCGATTCAATAGGAATGTAGCGTACAGACATCTTAGCGATCTCAGAAATGGCATCTTCGGAAACTCCAGGAACGTCACTTGTTAACTCCTCATATGCCGCCTCAAATGCTTCCTGCCAAAACTTTGGCATTTTGATCCCACGGCTGTTTGTATATACATCCCACATATGCTTCACTAACTTCTCCCTTTCTTCCATTTCCTGCCCAAAAATACATATAATTTCCGTCAAAACGAAAATAGGAGAATTTGTAAACAATGAGGGGAAAAAGGTAAAGGGGAAATATGTACGGACGAGAACGTCGAGATCTTCGGGGAGAGGAATGTCGATATTATCGGAGATGGCGTTGAGGTTGCCGGCGGACCAACGGAGAGTAACAGTTCCGGTGAGCATAGACCAAAAAGCTAGCAATAAAATAGCGGCAAAAGCCCAAAACTTGTAACGACCTCTGCCGAAAATGGCGGGATAGGAGGAGGAAGTTTCCTTCTTGGAAGTTGTGTACGATGATGACGAAGGTGCCGTCGGCGTTGATATGGGAAGGGCATCGTCATCCTTCATTTCAATTTTCAACTGCGCAACGAATGTGGTTTTTTGTATTTTCTGTTACCCTTCCTTTTATTTATACGTTTGGCTTATTTGAATTTGTTTTTTACTTTTTGCATTTTCAGAGTTCAATCTGAACAATGTCGAGTCGATGGGATAAAATGGATTCTCTGTTATCTTGGTGTGCAGCGATTATCTATTATGAGGGCCACCACTTCTTTTGTTGTAATTTGGCCGATATTCCAAAAGTCTTCTTTTTTAAATAAAAATTTTGTTATGAAAATATTATATTGTAATTGTTCATTTATTACTTCGATATAAATAATCTTCCTGAAAAAAGTTATCTGTTTAATATTCTATTGAAGTTTATCTACAAGCAACTAATTCACGCAGGTTGCAAGTAACACAATGAAATAACTTGCAGCAGATTCTTATTAAACAGGCAGCTCATGCAGACAACTTAAAAGCAGCTCAAGAAAAGCCTCGCAACTACTTCGTGAAAAGCCTTGCAGCTGCTTCCTTTCTTCTATAAATAGAGGAGTTTTCAATTCATTATGTACGTCGGTTTGAAGTTGAATAATATAGCAGTCTCTCTTTATACTTGTTTTTGATTTATTGACTTTATAGTCTTTATTTTATAACACGTTATTAGCATGAGACTCTGCCATCTCAAGCAAATAATTTGAAAGTGTCAGAGGTACGAACTTTCTTTTTCTAAATAATATCAAATCTTTCTAAACTTGAATTTGTAGCCCTGGATATATCGGGCAAAGCTATATGTCTTGGGTGCTTGATACTGAAATTCATCTTGATGTGATGGGTCTGGCAGACACCATCAAAGATAAAAATTAAGCGTCAAATCAAGACCATGCCAAAGAAATGATATTCCTACGTCATTACCTTGATGAAGGCTTGAAAATGAATTATCTCACTATTAAAGATCTAGTTATACTGTGGAATAAAGATAGATATGACCACCTGAAGATGGTCATTATTCCACAGGCACGTTATGACTGGACTCATTTAAGGCTACAAGATTTTAAATCTACCAGTGAGTATAATTCTGTTATGTTCATAATTAATTCCCAATTGAAATTATGTGGTGATAATATTACTGATCATGACATATTGGAGAAAACTTTCACCTCCTTTCATGCATCGAATATGCTCCTGGAGCAGCAATATCGAGAGATGAGATTCAAAAAGTATTCTGAACTTATTTAACATCTTCTTGTGGTCGAGCAACATAATGGGCTATTAATGAAAAACTATGAAAGTCGGCCTACTAGTTCTTGTCCATTGCCTAAAGCGAATGAGATGAACTTCCACCAAGCTAAGCGTGGAAGAGGTCGTGGCCCCAGTTGTGGTCATGACTGTGGTCGGGAAAGAAACTCTAATCATGGTAATAATAATGCACCAAAGAACCCTCCTCACCACCAGCAGTGAAAAAGGAAGGAACAAAAGCATGAAGAGGTGCAAGCAACAAATGCAGAAAATGCATGTTATAGATGTGAAGGAAAAGGGCATTGGTCACGTACATGTCGTACGCCAAAGTACCTGGTTGAGTTTTATCAAGCCTCCCTAAAGAAGACAGAGAAAAATACTGAAGCAAATTTTATTTCTGAAGATAATTTAGACTTCATGCATTTGAATGTAGCTGATTACTTTGCACTCCCAGAAGGAGAAACAAGTCATGTGATCGGTGATGAATCTGTAGAAATTTAAATATTTTAATTTTTTTTGTTTGTATTAGATAGTATGGTTATGTAATTGATGTACATAAATAAAAGTTGTGCTTTGATAATGATGTTTACTATAATATTTATTTTGTTTATGACATTTTGGACAATATGGATAATCCTCAAATTATGTTTGGATCAAAGACCAATCATGAAGATATTTGTGTAATTGATAGTGGAACAACTCATGCCATATTCAAAGATCAGAAATACTTTTCTTATTTGCATAGGGAAAAGGCTAATGTTTCTGTAATTTCTGGTAATATAAGTTTGATTGAAGGTTCCGGAAGAGCCAATATATTTCTATCTAAGGGAACAAAACTTATTATAGATAATTGTCATGACCCAATTTCCCCTCCGTTTGGGTATCGTGATGGCACATATTCTTAGGGACTAGGTAAGCCTAACATTAATTGAAACAACATTATTAAATAACATCTAACAATTTGAAATAGAAATCTCTTAAACTTTACAATTCTCAAAACCCGGTAGTATAAGTCATAAGCTCTACAGAGTGTTTGCTAGAAAGCTTCTAAATACAACTGTCCAGAAATAAGAATAAACAGTGCAAAATAAAAACTTGAAGGTGACTCCGAACTCCGAAGCCTGCGGGCGCAGCAGCAGGTTTACCTTGAGTCTCCACAGCAATGACTCGCACAGCTATTAACGAAAAATACCTGAATTTGCACAAAAATGTACAGAAGTATAGAATGAGCACACCACATCGGTGCCCAGTAAATATCAAGATTAACCTCAGTGGAGTAGTGACGAGGTACAGTCAAGACACTCACTAGTCAAATAACCTGTGTCATACTAAAATAATCGAGAACAAATAGCAGTGATATAAACAGTAAGGCAGCAAGAACACCACAATTATTACTCCGATAAATAAGAAAGAGCACCAGTACAACCAATTAAACAAGTCTTTTACATAAGAACCCTTCAAATAAAATGCCCTCCAAATATATATTTCTTCAAATAAGTATCCGTCGAATATAAAACTCTTTCAAATAAATATATTTAAAAATATAATTCTTCAATTTAAAAGTCACCCTATGACACCTCATTTCATAATCATCAAATATGGGTCTCAACCCACCTTTATATTTTCACGGCACCTCGTGCCCATATTTCTATCACAACTGCACGGACTACTCACGTGCCAATAATATCAATGTATATAAGATCCACATGATCAATTTATTCCCAATAAGGTAAGTTTAAAATTTTTAAATCAAGTAGAAAATCAACAAAGAATGAATTTATTTTAGAAAATTATTTGGGTGGAGAAAATAACATTTCAATAAAAATGAAATACCTGATAGTTGCTGATTTAGATGTGAAACTTATAAGAATTAAAGCATACAATAATTTCTTTTATTCAAAACAACTTAACCTTAAAAATTAGTAAAAACAAGAAACACAAATCCTCAGAGTTTCGTACAAGAGCCAAAGCCAACACATTACAACATGGAATACAAACACACAATAAAATCAAATAATACATCACGGAAGAACACAAGGATTTACATATCACGGAAAAACAATATAACCAAAGGCAAGTGCAACCATAGAAAATATCAACAAAACGAGCACTCCCGAGGTACCGCCTCGTAGTCCCAAAAGTAAATATGCAATATCAACAATGCCCCCAGGCCATCACAAATCAATCACCGACATAGCCCACCTTGTCTCGTCACGTGTGCAATAATAAAGTAAATGCCCGCCTTGTCTCGCTACACGTGCATAGTAATATTCCCACCTTGTCTCGCCACATGCGTAACCCACATATATATATCCCGCCTTGTCACGTCGCATGTGCAAATATCAATAGTAACAACAACACGACAGAAACCTCGTGCA